>PVIR01010236.1:0-50638 GCA_004026965.1 Petromus typicus
AAATAAACCAGACACACAAACTTAAATATCATAATATATCTCTCATTTCAGTGAGACAAAGTGAAAAACATAGAGAATAATGAAGGATGGATAGAAAAAGACTAGGAGATGGATCTCTTTCTGAGGGGAACAGGGAAAACAGGTCCAAGGGAGAAATCAGGAGCAGTACGAAGGAGAGGAAGGGGAAAGATGTATAGTAAAGACACACCATTTATAGAAATCTAATAGTCTCAATTAATATAAATATTATATGCCACAATATGAGCTAAGACCAGTAATACTCACAAGAAGGAAAATGGGATAGGACAATTGGAGGAGCAGGGAAAGGGAAGGAGAGACGTGGAAAGGGATTAAAAAAAAAACAATACTTATTATTTATTTTAGGAGCGGACAGGGGAAAGCAAGGAAAGGCAGGAAAATATTTGAAGATAAAAATAAAAAATGTAAAAGAAAGCTTACATAGAAAGGGGTTGGAGGAGTTGAAGAGAGAGCAGACAGAAGAAGGGGAAAAAAGAAAGAATCAAAATATATCATGTACAGTGTACCAAATTCACAGTGATGAATGTGACCGTAATGTATACCTAAAATGTACCAATAAACTCAATTTAAACTATTGAAATAAACTGGAAATTTAAAAAAAGAAAAAAAGGAAACAAGTTGTAATATGTACATGTAATAATTCTCTAAGATGACTGTAAATTGCATGAATTATTTTCTTTTTCTTTTTATAGTACGAGAAATTGAACTTTGGCCCTTGTGCTTCCAAGGTAAGCACAATACCACTTGAACTAAATCCTGGCCCTGTGATTGGAATATGTATTACTAAAATAAAAAGTTAAAAAAAGTTTAATTGATTTTATTGGTAAAATAAAATTTATTTTATTTTATTTTATATATTCATTATGATGAACATTGAGAATTTGTATAGTTCATTACACATTTAAAAATTAAAAAGTATAATAAAACACAATATATGTGAAAAGGTATTTTGAGTGTACAATCTCAAGAAATACTTATTGAATAAATTTGTGAATAAATTCTCATTGTTGCCTGTATTTCATATTTTTTTCTCTAGTCTTTTGCCTCCTTAAAAACAGCCCATCAAAAAATGAGTCAGAGAAAAACAGCAAGATATCATATGTCTTGTATTGTTTGTAAATATGGAATTCTCCCAGTGGAACTGCACAGCTGACTTACAAGCAGCAAGTCTCTTGGTGATCTCAGAAGTGCATGAGGCTATCTGTTACCATTCACCTATGTAAGCTGCTCTCAAAAACATGGACAGTCTAATTGGCTGAGATAAGGCCACGAGACTGCAATCGAAAAGAGTGCCTTCAGCTAAGGGTAACAGGGTGAAGAACAGGTGAGGTGAAAATGAGTGTTTAAGGCGTATGGGAAACCTGAGCAGATATGAACTGGATGGGAAAATAATTACCCCTAAGTTGGAAATGCACGAGGACCTCTTTGGGGAGGTCAGTGTTAGTTCAGAGTGCTCTCCTCTGCACTGCTGTTTCATAGCACAGCGTTGCTCTCCAGCTACCTAGTGTTGTAAATGTGAAGAAGTAAAACTGGGAAACAACCACGGAGTCATTTTCTTGTCTCTAGGGAAGGGAGGCTACGTGTTCTTTGGTTTTAAGTTTAAATCACACTGACAGCAGAGACTGCTTTGGAGAACCACAGGTTGTTTACAGGAGGTCAAAGGTTATATGCTCCATTCAACTGGAACTGGGTTCTGTGCTGTTTCTATTGGCTCCTTGCACCCTCCCCCTTTTGGGTCTCTCGAGTCAGTCTCTTTGCTCCTGGCATTGACAGCCTTGGCATATTTTGATAGTCATTGTTTTGCAAGCTGCCACATGTACAGCTCTTCCTTCAGTCCTGTCTTGGAAGTCAGACCTCAATCACTAGTGATTATAAAGGCAGAACGTTCTCTGAGGTCTGACCAGATGACCTCTGGCCGAGTCATAGTTTGTGTCTCAGTTTGCTTCAATTGGGTAAAAATTTTATTTAATTATTTTACCATATAGAGAAAGCATTTTGTGATAATGAGTAGAATAAAACAAAACAAGCAACAACAACAAACTAAAGCTTTCAAATAGCAGCATAGTTGCCGCCGTCATCATGATGAGAATTTAAGAAAAAGCTACCTGAACCCTGGTGGCTGTTTATTCTTTGAAGTTTCTATGTTTAAAAAGTACATTTTATTTCACTGTTGATAATTAAAATAGATTCCAATTGCCCAACCCAGTCTCTGCAAGTAAGTATGCACAGAGAGGGTGTTAAAAAACTTTTCTTGATGGCTTCATTTGTTTTCTCTTTCCCTTTTTGGTATTCTGTGGAGCGCTCTAATCTTTGCACTACAAAACAGTGCTCTTTGAGATTCAGAACTTGCCAACAGTTGAATAAGATGTGAGAAAGTCCCATGTTGTAACAGTACCCTGCTGACATAAGCGGGGATCTAAAAGAAGTGAAAAAGAATTAAAGTTTCTGGGTGGAAGTTTGCATTCTCTCCAGGAAGTTGAATCCACTAGCAGGGACACATCACCACTGAGACTGTCTCTGAAGGAAAGATACAGTTCTAAGATTCCTTGACTGAAGAGAAGAAGGGCAAAAATAAAACATACTGAGTATGATTTCAGCTATGTAGAATAAACATGATCTTTTTGGCATTGTTGTTACTGTTGGTAAAACAGTGCTTGAAGTAAACTAACACACAAGCAAAAGAGATGAAACCCAAGCTCCCAGTTTTCTGCCTAAAAAAGCATCATGGGATGTAATTAAAGTCTGCTCTCTTGGGACTCTAGTATCAGCTACCTTGGTCACAGTGACTCGGTTTTGGCTGGTGAGGTTAGTGTTCTGTGGCCCATTTTTTTGCTGTTCTTTGAATCTCAGGTTGGGAAATGGAAGGGACAACTTTCAAGCTTCTTTCTGAGGGTCTATAAAACAAAGGCGGTGCTTTCCCAGAGTCTGATGTGGATTCCACAGGAAGATCTGGCCTGAGGAGGTTTAAAGCAGATTTGTTTGGAAGCACCAACGGGCTCTAAGAAGGAATTGGATAGGCTTGATCTCCGAAAGTCCTTTGAGGCCCCATGAATACACTTCTCTCGTATCAGGAAGCTGCAATCAATGGTGCCTACAGGAGGTTTTCAAAGTTCAAACACCCAACAAAACTTGTTACAAAGTCTAGCAATTGTACATCTGTTTCCCAGAGGGTGTGATGTACAGGTTAGAGCTGCACCTTCTGGGAAAAAATTGTCTTTTCTTTCTCATCCTTTCGCTTCCTGGGCAGGTGGCTGGGGGAACAGTCAGGGGAGAGGAGCAGGTGGGAGAGGGAGCAGAGCCTGCTCACACACATGGCCTTATTTCCAGCTTCCCCTCTAGAAGACCACATTCTGGCCTACGGAGAATCTTAAGGACAGTGAAATTTGCAGTTTTGACTATTGCAGGGGACTCGGAATTTTTGTTGTTGTTGTTGAGACAGGGTCTCGCTTTCTAGTTCAGGCTGGCCCTGAATTCAGCTTGAAATTCATCACAGCAATCCTTCTGCCTCTGCCTCCTGAGTGCTGGGATTGCAGGTGTGAGCCACCATGCCTGGCATTATGGTATGTGGTACTGATTGCTGCTGGGTGTGGGTCTCCATGCCCAGTATTGTACATGGTTACCAGGGGATCGAACCTGGACCCTTGTGCTTGCAAGACAGGTGCAGGAACCACTGAGCTAAATCCTCGGCCCCTGGATATTTTATTTAGTGCATTGGAACTGTTCTTGTGATTAAAGAGACTTGGCATGGTTTTGAGACTTCCCTGAAATGTTATTGAGATTTAGAGAAGAACTAATCCAGAATGATTCTGGAGGAGGGAAGATGTCATTTACCTTGATGGTGGCTTTCTGTCAGGTCCAGTTCTTTTAATAAAATAGCTGCACATGTGGGACTGTTTTTGAAATGATAGAGAAGCATCGTCACTAAAATATAGACTCAGCCAAAAATGTGTGCATGTGTGTGTGCGCCTGTGAGTGTGTGCCCGTGACGAGAGGGACGGAACCACGGAGGTCTTCTGGCCCTTTTGCTTTGTTAATTACTTATCCATTCTGAGTTTGGGTTAGTTTCTTCATCTGTGAAATGGAATTCCTGCTAATGCTGATTTCATGGGGTCTTGTAAAGACTGAGATAATCTACTTTTATTTATTCCCACGCCTTTAATCTTAGCCCTTCTCTCTCCACCAAACACAAGAGGGAAGACACAGACCTGATTTCTCTTTATATTTTATTCAGTAAAACTCTTATAACTCTTAGTAGTCAATTATAGATGTGGAATGAGTGATGAGGCAAGCACAGATTTTGCTCTAGCAAGTTTAAACTACAATATATCTGAGTGACAACAACAATACAAAAAGTGCGGGTGCGAAGGGAGGGTATTCCATCCAGTTTGGTTACAGTGGAAGGCAGAATTCAAGATTCCTAGAGTCATGTATAGTTACATCTCATACAAATATTCCTTTGTTTATTCATTCATTCAACAAACATGTGTCCACCTACTCCATGTTTTCAGTCTTGTAGCCTCTAGTTATGTCTGAATAAGTCAGATGTGGGTTTCTTCTTGAGATCCAAAGGGATTCTTGCTCAGAGAGCCATGGAGTAGGAGGGCACAACTCAAGGACATAGGGCAGGGGTTCACGGTGCAGTCCATGTTTGGGGCAATGCCTGGGTCAGCTAGAAAAAGACAGAGAGATCCATGCTCGAAGCAGCCATGTCGCTGATGACTGGTCAGAAGATTGGCAGTCCATATGGGTCTGTGGGTGGTGAGATGGATTTTTTTTTAAATTTGACAATAATTATCATTTATTGAACCTCATATGGCAAGTATACCCAAATTTCACATACACTGACTCATTTACTCTTTTAAAAATTATAATTATTAGCATGTATTAATTGAGCACTATTGTGTGTTTCTTTGCAATATTGCCCACATGCAAGTAAGTAATGTGCTTTGAGAGAGTTTTAAGTCGAGGACATCCCAGCCAGGGAGACTCAGTATAACTGCATTAACAGGGAGCAGGCAAGTGAGAGCAGAGCATCAACCAAAGCCCATTCTGGGACTGTTTACAGGAGAAGGTGTTTCTTCCCCTTTCGTCCCATGTTTCTCTAAGAGGCATTTGGGGTGTGTTCTCAAATGGTGATGGGTGACCAACGCTGCAGCAGTCTGCACTGTCAATAAGCAACTCATCTACGTGTCAAGCTATTAGCCTCTGTAAAGCTGTTGCCAGAGTCGCCTGGGGTGGATTAAAGACCTCCGTGAACCCAGCATCCCTTCTGGAAATGAAGGTGGTGGACAGGGTGGTCCACAGCAATCATAGGACAGATAACTGTGATAACTGCAGCTTTCCTTCCTGACCCTTAGGACTAGCAACACTCATGGCTCAAGTCACCCTGCTGTCCCCTGCTCTTTACTGGTGGTAACCTTGGCATATGTCCTTGGGTTTAACAATTTTTTCCTTGAGGAAGAACATAGATGTTAGGTCAAGGATTTAGATGTTTTAATGGCCCCAACCTATTGACTATTAGGCATAATGTAAACCTCTCTTTTTGGTGCCACACCAGCTTGATAGATAATCACTTTTCTGCCATTTATATGTATTTCCGGGAAAAGTGTATGTATTGACTTTTCTCTAAGAATAAAGGATCAGGCAGAATTTTTGTTTAGAAAGTGAATTATCTGTCATAGATTGGCATCCACATCAGGAAACAAAAGGAAGCAAGAACACTTAAGACAGAAATGAGGGCAGGTGTAAGGATGTCCACACTGCTAGTCTCAGAGATTCCTCATCACGGTATCAGCTGAAGGGAGCCCAGGTGGTGAGAGGTCATTGGCCCGGGATGGAGAGACCTAAGTTCCTTCTCCACTTCTTCCATGCACAATATGATTTGCATTTAGAAAACTTGAAAGAGTCTAGTGGTGATACAGTAAGTAAAGAAAGTGATTAGTTGAATTACGCATTTTTTTCATCAACCTAAAACTCTGACAACCTTAAGTTGCAATCAGCACCTGTCTTCTCTAAGCTCTAGGAGTATAGATTTAACAGTTTGATCCCTTTAACCGGAGGTAGTGTATGTCACTTTATTCACTGATATTGTATTGAATCATCCATGATTCACAAATGCACTTGTATTGTTATTCATTCATTTGTGCAACAAGGATTTCAAATATACATTTTTAGGTCACTATCATGGTCACAGAAGAGGCAGCCACAAAAGGGGTGCTGGAAGGTCAGACAAATTTCTGGCTCTTCTTCTGCAGCTTTTTTGAGGGTGTAGCTCTTAGTTCTGAGGGTGCATGTTCTAAGGCCTTTCAGGAAGACCCATCTCTCTCATATTTGGTCCAAGTAGTCTGTAATTTGAAGTAGTAGATGACATCAAGGAAAATACTGCTTAAGTAACAAAAAACTGAACTCTCAACAGGTTGCTAGGAGCTCAGTTGCCAAGATGGATTCTAACAGGTAATACTTGAGATGGAGCCAGTTAGAAGTCTCAGGCCTTTGCTTAAATAAGAGTATTTGCTTCAACTGAGATTTGACAAAGGAAAACAATTCTTCATGATGATCCTTTTGAAGGTAATAGACTTGAATTGAGGATCAGGTGAAAAATTGTGAGTACAGAAGGGAGAAAAGGCATTATTACATTTCTTACAACCTGATGGAATTTGATGAATACTGGAAAGGTCAGAAGGACCCAGATGGAAAGGTTCATTTAGGTCTGGAACATTTACTACAGGCTTGGTCTGTGGAGGAGTGACACCATCCCAAAGCCAATGCAAGGGAGGGAATGATTTGTCAGAATTTCTAGGCAGAAAATGATTCAATTCTCAGTGCAGAGCTAAAAATCTTGTGGGATTAGAGGAAATAAATGAGCTATTTATATAATACAGAAGAAGGGATGTTCTGGTGGAAGACACCTCACAATAAATGTGCCCACATCTCTAAGTTTCTGAGTGTAATGTCATCAGTGAAACAGAATTGGAGTGAAACTGCAGTTGGGAGGAGACCCAGATACCTACAATGCAGGTGAGCCATTAAAGGGGGAATGGAGGGGTCTATGTTGAGATGGGAGAGTGCAAAGCACATGGCTCTTCTGAAGACTTCAAATAGATTTGAATATATTCTTGAAGCCAGTTCTGTGCTTGACTGAGGGCCGTAAATTTATAACCCCTGGACTCAATTTATTTGTTTAACAAACAATTCTCATCATCTCTAATTTTAAATCATGAGAAATTTGTCAAATTCTTCTCAATTTAACAAGATGTGGTTTGTTGCCTCGTTGCTGAAAAGATCTGCTGATCAGAAAGAGCCTCAAACTTTCTGTTTGGTAACTATCACCATGGAGATCATTCTACAGTTGTAGCACTTTCCATTCCCTTGGTGCCAAAGGACCCACAGGGAGGTTCTGGTAGATAGCCAGCTGCTGAACACTAACTCCTGGTGGGCAATTGATTGCTAATGTCATTCAAGAGCCTGGACTCAAGCTTTTACTCAGAGCCTATGATTTTCATTCCTATTACAGCCCTACCACCAGCTATTGCCTTATGAGCAAAATCCCATCTCTCATTCCTTCCTCTCTGATTTCCCAGTGGCAATGGCTTAGTTTCTACTATTTGGCCACAGCCTTTGGGTTGAATGGAGCTTCTGTCCGAGCTCAGCTCTGTCCTGCTCTCTAGGAACTCAGCAACAGACCCACCTACTTCATGTCCCTGAATAGGAGCAAGGAATCCCTCGGTGTGGACTCATTTCTGCTCTTGTGGCCAAGTTCTGCCATTTTTCCAGCAAGATTCAAAGCTCTCTGAAGGTGGCCTGATTTTTCTCCATTCTAGTGGCTCTTCCTATTCTCCAGGATGGGTGCCCAGGCACAGGAGTGCACTTCATTTCATGTGCTTCTGCGGTGGAATTCTCTAGATTTCCCAGAGCAGCCAACTGGAGGTCGATGAGGTAATTTTTTCTTCTTCCTTCTTCCAGAGGCCCAAGCAACTTCCCAATAAATAAATATCTTTTTCCAGTCCTACCAGCAAGCAGAAATGCTCTGTTATTTAACTCTGAATACAGAAAACCCCTTTCTTTACTCTCCCTAGTAGGGCCTCAGATCTTTCTTTTCCCAGTTTTGGAAATCAGCCCAAACATCTCAATTTTCATTTGAAAAGCTAAACGAGGTGGGAGGGAAAGCTTGATATTTCAACCTTCTCTCTACCTCACTTTGTTTTCTTACACTTGGAGGTGATGGTGAGCTAGCATGCATCTAGGCACCAAGGATGAAGCCAGAGTCATTACACATGAGGTTTCATTTGCATAGACGAAACAGCAAAAAGGTTTTTATTTATTTTTTTTAAGTACTATCTTTCCAATTGGAGGATTTCTGGCCCTTATTGTTCTGGTCTTCATTCTTCTCTTTAGGAAATGAAAGGCATTCTACTTTGGGATGGGTTTTTCTGGTGGTAGCCTTGATGAGACAGTAGAATCTGAATAACTTGGTTTGGTTCTACGATTTCTGCTCCTTGGAAATATATTACTTCACTGTCTAGATGTAATTGTGTTGTTCTTGGTGAAACCTATTCAGAAGTGGTAGCTCAGAGGCAGAGTCCCCAGGATTGTCCTAATGGGGAACCTTTGGGTAGGACTCTGTAGACAGTTTTCTCTACTGTAAAATGGGCATAACAGGAAGTTTGAAGAATAGAGTAGTGCCATTTTGTATATACCATGTCTCTCTGCATGCAAATATGCAGATATACACAAAACCAGTGTAGGGAAAAAGGAATTTTGTACTGGGGAATGTGCTTGCAGGTTATGCCAAGGAAGAAAAACACAAGACAGACACATTAGACAGAAGCTGCAGTTGCCCAGCTGCTCACTTCAGCAGTAATGGTCATGTCTTGAATTCTAGCTTGGAACCATGCTGGACCTTTGCTCAGAAAATGGGATAGCTCTTCCTTTGTTAACTGTGATCCATGCACACAAAATGTCCTTCATCTTTTTGTTCCACTCATTCTACAGATAAGAGAAAGGGAGGACAAATCATCAGAAGGCTAGGTTCCAGAGTAGGACTTTTAAATTTAATTTAATTGTTTATTAATTCATATCAGCTCTTTCAATATTTTTAAAAATTTTAAGATATAATCTTACTGCATGGTCCAAATGGGGCTTGAACTTAGTCTTCCTATTTCAGCCTTCTGAATAGTTGGACTTAAAAACATGTACCATGATGCTCAGGTAGGGGAGGTGGATTTTATCTTGCCAACTAGCAAAGCTTAGCTTACATGGCAATTTAAATTCAACCAAATTCAATGAAATGAGTGCATGGCTCATTAGAAATGGATGTGCGTTAGCAATAATCTCACCGAGCCATTTTTTATTGAGTGAAAATACTGAACTCCAGAGAAATTTGTTTTTGTCTTTTGTGTCATCACTTTTTCTGATAGTTTTTCTCTCTGGGCCCGATGTGCGCATCCACCTCAAAGATTCTCAGTTCTTGCATTCTGCCCAGGAAAAGGCATATTAAAACTCAAATTTACTGAAGTTTTAGAGATTTAAAGAGTTATTCTACTCTGAGGTTTCTATGTGAAAAGATTAGTAGGTAAATACAGATTAATTAACAAAAAATATTTAAACTTCATGTGGAATTTTGATTTCATTGAAGGAGCTACATTTAAATAGAAATCTTTTTAGGTGTCCTGAAGATTATATATTTTTTTCACATTAAAGCAGTTGGGATGCTCCAATTTAATACCATTCATATCCACTATTGTAATAATGAATAGCACTTATTGGACACTGACCGTAGTGTAGCATGGCTTTAGCACTTTAAATGATTGAATTTTATTTAACAGATCATAGCAATGAGGTCTGAGTTAAATACTTTAACTATACTTGTTTAAAGGTGAGGAGATGAAAGCACAAAATGCACAAGAAGCTTGTGGTATGTGCTGAGTACATGTCATGCTCTTGCTGCTGGGTGTGTGGTTCCAGAGTGAGTCAGGAGAGCCCATCATCCAGGCAGTGTGAGATCAGAGACAGGTCCCGCCCCTTTGTTTGGCACTGATCCCTTCCAGCTGTTCCAGTGGTGCAGAGTCTGCACAGGGTGAGAGAGAGGGACACGGGATGCACTGATTCTCCCTTCAGAGATTATTGAGGAAAGAATGGACATGAGGCTCCCAGAGAGGCTGCTGTGGACTCCACACTGTTCTGCCCCTGTGTACACACTTGTGGTGCAATGGTCAGAGTGGTGGAGGAGGGGAAGATGGGGCAGTTAGTCTATCTTTGTCCACCTTGCTCTGGCTTTGGCTCCTAAAACTGTCCTGTATTTACTTTCTAATATTTAAAAAAATTTTTTTTGCCTTCAGTAAGCTCAACCCTGGAAAGATAACAGGTGAAGTTGATAAGTGTGAAGATATGACTACTTCTATTCCTTGCAAAAGAAGCTGGAGGGTATGTGTATCACTTTAAAACAGGCCCCATCAAACTGTCAGCCAGGCGCGGACTTCCCCACAGGGATCCAGCTGCTCCCTCCCATGGCTTCACTGGGAGCTCTTCTGGGCCCTGCCATCCAAAGCACCTTGACTTTCCTTTCTGCTACTGTTACTTTGGGGTTTTGTGCTGTTTCAATTTGCTGCCTTCTGAAAAATCTCCAGTGGCACAGAGCCTCCATTTATTATAGTTTTGCATTTTGTTATTTATACTAAGAAGCCTTTGGGTGTGAGCAGCTGCAGATTAACATTCATTATGCCTGCAATCGAGGGCATCAACATGTTAAAGAAATGCACAAGATTTTCTGTGCATTGGTATCAATAGGTAGGGGCAAAAGGGAGAGTGCCCTGGCTATAGGAAATGTATTAATTTTGTTTTAATGTTTTTCCATCTGAGAGAAGGATACGTTTGCTAGAGCTATTCTATAGGGACATATTTACCAACCCACCATGTTTCTTGACGTTTTCTTAGCTATTTAAAAAGAATTGTTCTCTTTTTGCAGTGAAGTATTTTCTGTGCTGTCATACTGGACAACTTGAACAAACTGTGACATGTTCAAGTGAAGAGAAAACCTGATAGAAGAGTAGAGTGGCTGCCTTCGGAGAGGGCATTTGACAGGCAGAGGGGAAACGCGGTGAGCTGAGAGATGCTTGAGAGCTGGTGCTCTGCTGCCAGTGACGCTGCAGAGATCGTTAGAGAATCAGTCTATCAAAAGTATTAGGGAAGCTTCTCTGCCATAGGCCCTGTGATTATACAAAATCACATGTATTTTTAAAAATTATCTTTATTGGTACATTATGAATGTACATGATAATCACATTCATCATTGAGTTTATACCAGAACATGATATGACTTGATGCTCATTTTTTTCCTTTTCCCCCTACCCTGCATCCCCATGCCCCCTATATACACAATCTTTGTTTTCTCTTTTTTTATTGAAATCTTTATTGGTACATTACATATACACATCATGATTGCACTCCGTAATGGGAATTTGTAACAGCATAAGACACAACTTAATTCTCATTTTTCCCATAGCCCTGCTGACCCTACACCCTCCCATATACAAAAAATTTGTTTCCTTTCTTTTTTGTTATAATCTCATTAGTTTTCCCCCTTCATCCTATTTCACTTTGAGTATTTTCTATTTCACAATATAAAGCATACAATTCTAGAACTCATTTACATCTTTATTTTCTCATGCCAGAGAAAAGATGTGACATGTACCTATCTGTGACCTATTTATTTTACTTATGAGAATATCTTCAAGGTATGTCCATTTAAGTATAAATGATTCAAACTTATCATTTTTTATGGCAGAGTAATACTCCATTCTGTAGAAGAACCACAACTTTTTTATCCAGTCTCTAGTTGATGGATATTTGGATTGTTTCCAAGATGTAGAAATCACAAACTGATCTGTTATAAATATGGCTGCACATATGTCACTGTGATATGAAACTTTTAATTCTTTTGTGTACATACCTAACAGAGCAATGGCTGGGTCAATTGGGACCTCTAATCCTAGTTTTTTGAGGAATCTCCAAACTGATCTCTACAGGGGTTGTACAGTCCCACCAACAGTGGAGAAGGGTTCCTTCTTCTCCACAGCTGCAACAACATTTGTTGCTGGCTAATTCTGAAATGGTAGCCATTCTTTTTTTTTTTTTTTTTTTTAGGTTTTTTGAGACAGGGTCTCGCTTTGTGGTTCAGACTGGCCCTCAGCTCAGCCTCAAACTCACATCACAATCCTCCTGCCTCTGCCTCCCGAGTGCTGGGATTACAGGCGTGAGCCACCACGCCCGGCACTGTGGTATGTGGTACTGGTTGCTGCTGGGTGTGGGTCTCCACGCCCAGTATTGTTATGTGGTTACCGGGGAATCGAACCCGGGTCCTTGCCCTTGTAAGACAGGCGCCGGAACCACTGAGCTAACTCCCCGGCCTGGTAGCCATTCTTTGTGGAGTGAGATGAAATCTGTTTTCATCTGCATCTGTCGAATAACTGATGATGTTGAGCATTTCTTCATATGCTTCTTAGCTGCTCTTACTTCTTCCTCTGAAAAATATCTGTTCATTTCAGATGCCCATTTTTGAATTGAGTCTTTAAATTTAGGTGGGCTGATTTTTTTGAGCTTTTTTATATATTCTAGATAGTAACCCTCTGTCTGAGGAACAGCTTGTAAAGATTTTTTTCCACATTGTTGGTTGCCTTTTTGCTCTGTTGATGGTTTCCTTTGCTCTGCAGAAGCTTTTAAAAAGAATGAAGTCCCATTTGCTGATTTCTTCTGCCAATTCCTGTGCTATCAAGGTTTTGTTCAAGAAGTCTTTACCTAAGCCAGTATCTTCAAGAGTTTTAGCTAACCTGTTTTGCAGCAGGTTCAGAGTGTCTGTTTTAATATTTAGGTCTCTTGTCCACCTTGATTTCAGCTTGGTACATGGTGAAAGAGTTAGATCTAGTTTTAGTCTTTGGCAAGTTAAAGCCTAGTTTTTCCAGCACCATTTGTTAAAGAGGCTATATTTCCTTCACTGAGGATTTTTGGCTCTTTTGTCAAAGATGAGGTGGTTTAGTGTATCTGGAGTAGTTTCTGGATCTTCTAGTCTACTCCACTGATCCTCAGGTCTGTTACTTTGCCAGTACCACACAGTTTTTATCACAGTGGTTTTATAATATAGTTTCAGGTTCGGAGTTGTGATACCCCCCACCATGTCCCTGTTGCTTAGAATTACTTTGGGTATTCTAGGTCATTTGTGGTTCCAGATGAAAGTTTGAATTTTTTTCTCTAGATCTGTGAAATATGCTGTTGGGATTTGAATTGGGATTGCGTTGAATGTGTAGAGTAGTTTTGGGAGTATAGCCATTTTGACAATATTGGTTCTTCCTACACAGGAGCAAGGTATGTCTTTCCATTTTTTGATATCATCTTCTATCTCTTTTTTCAGAGTGCTATAGTTTTCAGAGTAGAGGTCTTTCACCTCCTTTGTTAGATTGATTCCTAGGTATTTTATTCTTTGGGGTGCTATTGTAAAAGGGACTGACTCTCCAATTTCTATCTCAGTGGGTCTACTGTTTGTGTATACAAAGGCTATTGATTTTTGAACATTGACCTTGTAACCTGCTACGTGGCTAAAATTGGCGATTAGGTCCAGCAGTTTTTTAATTGAGTTTTTAGGATCTTCCTGATAGAGTATCATGTCGTCAGCAAATAATGACAATTTAACTTCTTCTTTTCCAATCTATTCGTTTTATTTCTTTCTCTTGCCTAATTGCTATGGCTAATATTTCCAGAACTATATTGAACAGAAGTGGTGAGAGAGGACACCCTTGTCTTGTTCCTGATCTTAGTGTGAAAGGTTTCAATTTTTGACCATTTAGTATGATACTGGCTGAAGGTTTCTCATAGGTAGCTTTTATTAGTTTGAGATAGAGGCCATCTATTCTGATCTTCTGTAGAGTTTTGAACATAAATGGGTGTTGTTTTTTGTCAAACGCTTTTTCTGCATCAATTGAGATGACCATATGGTTTTTGTCCTTGAGTTGGTTAATATAGTGTATAACATTTATTGATTTATGTATGTTGAACCATCCTTGTATAACTGGATGAATCCAACTTGGTCAGGGTGTATAATCTTTTTGATAATTCTCTGTATTCTGGTTGCCAGTATCTTATTGAGGACTTTTGCATCGATGTTCATTAGGGATATTGGCCTGTAGTTCTCTTTTTAGATTGGGTCTTTCTCTACTTTTGGAATCAGGGTAATGGTTGCTTCCAGGAATGAGTTTGGGAGTACTGCTTCCCTTTCAATTTCATTAAAGAGTTTCAGAAGTAGAGGCACTAACTCTTCTTTAAAAGTTTTATAGGATTCAGCAGTAAAGCCATCAGGTCCAGAGCTTTTCTTTGCTGGCAAGTTTTTAATTACATTTTCAATTTCACAGATTGATATTGGGGTATTTAACATTTCTATATCTTCTTTGTTAAGCTTTGGGAGTTCATATGTGTCTAGAAATCTATCCATTTCTTCCACATTTTCCATTTTATTGAAGTATAAATTTTCAAAGTAGGTGTTGATTATCCTCTGGACTTCCTCTGGGTCGGTAGTAATTTCTCCATTCTCATTCCTAATAGCATAGATATGAGCCTTTTCCTTCTTTTGTTTAATAAGTTTGGTTAAGGTCTATCAATTTTGTTTATCCTCTCAAAGAACCAACTTTTGGATTCATTGATTTTTTGAACCATTCTCTTGGTTTCTATTGCATTAATTTCTGCCCTGATCCTTATAATTTCTTGCCTAGTGTGAGCTTTGGGTTTGTTTTTCTCCTCTCTTTCTAGTCGCTTGAGGTTCAGCATTAAATTGTTTATTTGAATTTGCTCCATTTGCTTCACTGCTATGAATTTTCCTCGTAGAACTGCTTTCATTGTGTCCCATAAATTTCTATATGTTGTACTGGGGTTATCATTTAGTTGTAAGAACTGTTCAGTTTCTTCTCTAATTTCTTATGTGACCCATTGGTTGGTCAGCAGAGTGTTGTTCAGTTTCCATGTGTTTGTGAGGATCCTGTGCTTTATTTTGCTATTCAGCTCCAATTTCAGGGCACCATGGTCCGACAGTATACAAGGGATAACTTCAATATCTTTATATTTGCTTAAAACTGTTCTGTGAATGAGCACATGGTCTATTTTGGAGAATGATCCATGAGCAGCTGAGAAGAATGTAAATTCTGACTTTGTGGGGTGAAATACTCTGTAGGCACCTATTAAGTCCATTTGCTGAAGAGTCTGGTTGAGCTCAAGGATTTCCTTAGTGATTTTTTGTCCAATCGTTCTGTCTCTTTGTGACAGTGGGGTATGGAGGTCCCCTACTATTATTGTATTGGAGTTTATCTGGTTTTTCATCTCTATTAATGTTTGTTTTATATAGTTAGGTGCATTAGAATTTGGTACATAGATATTTAAGATTGTGATTTCTGTCTCTTGGATTTTCCTTTGTACTAAGAGATAATGTCCATCTTTATCTCTCTCTATCAGTCTTGGCTTGAAGTCTATTCTGTCTGCAAATAAGATCACCACTCCTGCTTTCTTGCTGTTTGCTGTAGTACGGAGTATTGTTTTCCATCCCTTTACTTTCAGTCCATGGATTTCTTTCTGAATTAGGTGTGTTTCCTGTATGCAGCAGATTGTAGGATCTTGCTTCTGCATCCACTCAGCCAGTCTGTATCTCTTAATTGGTACGTTTAGTCCATTGACAGTAATGGCTATGACTGATATAGGCAAATTTAGTGCTGCCATGTTTTCCTATTCTTGGCTGTGTTATTCTACTTTTGCCCTTTTCCTATCAGTTTCTTGTTTGGTCCCATGGGTTGACTGGGTTAGGTCTCATGGATTTGTAACTTTCCTTATTTTTCCCCAAGATATTCTTTAAAATGTTTTGGAGCACAGGTTTCATATTTGTGAAGTTTTTCAGGTGTTCTTTGTCATGGAAGTATCTTATTTCCCCATCAACTTTGAAGGATAGTTTTGCAGGATGCATCAATCTGGGTTGGAAGTTGTTTTCCTTTAGCACTTAAAACACTTTACTCTAGGCTGCTCTTGCATTGAGTGTTTTAGCTGAAAAGTCTTCTGTGATCCTGATGGGCTTCCCTTGGAATGTAACTGTTTTCTTTTCTCTGGCTGCTTTCAGTATTTCATTCTTTTTTTTTGATATCTCGAACTTTTATATGCCTAGGTGTAGATTTTTTTATGTCACAGGTGTGTGGAGTTCCATATGCTTCATATATTTGTATGCCCAATTCTTTACCTTTTTCTGTGAAGTTTTCTGCCATTATCTCTGTGAATAGTTTTTTAATGTCTTTAGCATTGTCTCTTGCTTCCACTGTGACTCCAATCAATCTTATGTTATTCTTCTTTGAATCATCTAGAACCTGTTGGATTGTTTTTTCATTATCCCTTGCTTTTTTCCATAGATTATGCTTTTCCTGTTCATTGGTTGAGATTCTGTCTTCTAGGTCTGAAATTCAGTCTTCTGCCTTATTCATTCTATTGCATAAACTTTCACTTTCTTTTTTAATTTCCTGGACCTCTGCTTGTAGGTGTTTAAAAAGTTCCATTGCTTTTGCTATCTTGAATTCTATCAACTCAATGATTTCCTCTTTATCTTTATTAATCATTGTGTTGACTGTGTCAAATATCTCTGCTTTCATCTAAGAAGTCAGTTTTGATTTGCATTTTACTAGATCTGCTTTGGTTACCATTTCTGAGGACCCTAGAGACTGGCCTTCAGACTTCTCTATTTCCCTTCCCCCTGTGTTACCTTGAGGTGAGGATCTTTGTATCTGAGACTTTGAGTGTTTCCTTATCTCTGAGTTTTTGTCAATGCTGTTGTTTTTGGCTTTGTGCCTGCCCTTTTTTTTCTGGCGATGTTTGTTGCAAGTCTCTTTCCTCCTAGTAGTTAGGACCCTTAAAATATCAGTGTTTCCTGGGTTGTTCTTTACAGTCTGTATTGGTAAAGCACAGTTTATTTAGTAGATACAGGTACTGAAAACAGCTATTATGTTTTTATGCTATTATTACAGTTCTTTACAGTCTGTATTTGAAAACCACAGTTTATTTAGTAGATAAAGATATTAAAAACAGCTATTATGATTATCTAGGTTTTTCTAAAGAAAAACCCCTAGTTTTGGCACACCATATGAGGCACTCAAACAATACAGTCAGAACACCTTCTCCTCTTTGCTTAGAGGTAGGAAGGCTCTGGCTCCTGCACTGCTGCAATGGTGCTGCCTGAGGTTCTAGTAGGCATGCCTATTCACCAATACAGAGTCCCTGGGCTCGCTTGTGCATTCAGCCTGGAGGCAAATAGGCTGTAGGCCCTGTGCAGCTGCAGTGGTACTGACTGATGTTCCAAGAGGCCCACCTACTCACCAATATAGTCCCTGGATGTGCTTCTGCAGTTGAGGTGGAGAAAGGCAGATTCTGGCATTGCTCGGCTGTTATGGTGTAGACTTCTGTTTCCGTGGCTCTGTCCTTCGTTGTACTCAGTCCCTTGGCCCTATTCTGGCATGGGCGTGGAGGCCGGCAGGCTCCCACCATGGCGCACCTGCAATAGCTCCAGCTGCCGAAGCTGCGATGCTGCCTGCTGTTATACTCAATCCCTGGGCACTCTTCCAGGGTGGGCCTGCAGGCTGGCAGGCTCCAATCCTTGTGTGACTGGAATGGGGCCAACCGCTTCCTCTGCGGTGCTTCCTGATGTTATACTCAGTCCCTGGTCACTCTTCCAGCATGGGCCTGGAGGCCACTGAGCTACAACCCTAGCGTGAGTGTAATGGCATTAACCCTTTGTTTTCTTTTTTCTTTATTATTACCACATTCATTTTACCCCCGTTATTTACCCTTACACTCTTTCCTTTAAATATTTTCTACTTCACAACATCAACTAAACATACTACAATTCATTTACAACTTCATATTCCCATACCAAAGAAAAGATATGATATTTATATATCTGTGACCTGTTAATTTCGCTTATGTGGATATTCTCAAGGTACATCCATTTGAGTATGAATGACTCAATCTTATCATTTTTAATGGAAGAGTAATACTCCATTCTTTAAAAGAACCACATCTTCTTTATCCAGTCTCCTGTTGATGGACATTTGTGTTGTTTCCAAGACTTAGCAATCACAAACTGAGCTGCTAGAAACATGGGTGCACATATGTCACTGTGAAATGACTCTTTTAATTCCTTTGTATATATGCCTAGCAGAGCAATGACCGGGTCAAATGAGACCTTCAATCCTAGTTTTTTTGTGATACCTTAAAATCAGTTTGGGTAACACAAAGTATGTGTTACATAAAACCCCACATAACTCCCATGGGATGTTCTGTGGAAATGGAAATAGGTGAGGAACCAAGGAAGGTGCTGCCTGTCAAATCAGCTGCTACTGTGTGGAGGAGGAGGAGACTCTTTCCAGATGAGAGAGACGTCATGCATGCCCTTGGTATGTCTCATATTATGAATTAGTTTATAGGTTCAGCATGGTCATTTCTTCAATATTTATTGCTCCATTTTCAAATTTCTGGTTTTATGCTTTAATTTGTTATGTTTCTTATGTTTGAATGTTTTATGGTTTAATTTCTGATTAAACCTTGACACATTCCTGGTAAAGTGGGATAAACTTGAATCAAAAGCTCTGAATATCCTGTCTTATGAACATAGTTCAGGGTATTTGCAGAAGCTGGGATGTGAAGAGGGAAGTCTTTGAAAGGACAGAGCCAGAGAGGAGGAGCCTGTACTCTGTCCACATCTCTGCTCCCTGAAGTGGGAAAGCAGGGGATACTCTAAGCATTTCAGTCATTGTATAAAGAAATGCACAGAGAACTCTACTGCTTGCTGCTAAAAGAATAGATCAAACTTTAAGTGTCCAGTTGAATTAATTGGCTACTAAAATAAAACTCTTTGCAGTAATATCACTGGTTCCAGATTCATCACAATATATCACATATAGTATTTATAAGTGCATTTAACCTAAAAGTGTAACAACCTGCATTCAAGAGAAAAAAAAGAAATTGATGGAGACTGAGCCAGACACAGAGATTTAGCAGATAAAGATATTAAAAACTGCTATTATGATTATCTGGGTATGTAAAAGAAAATAAACATAGAGCAAAAAAAAAAAAAGAGAGATTTTCAGCAGAGAAATAAATGATAAAGTAGGAATTCTAGAATGAAAAACATAAATGAAACTTTAAGAGATATTCTTCAGAAAAACTTAAAACATTTTGGCTACAATGCAAGAAAGACAGAGTAAAGAATTAGTATACTTAAAAACATGTCAATAAAAATTTTTTAGTTTGAAGAACACAGAAACAGACATTTTCAAAAAGAAGCTCGAGAGACCCATAAAGAGCCAAATTCTAACATACATGTAGTTGGAATCTCAGGAGGAGGAAGGAAAGTAAATGTGACAGAAAAACTAATCAAATGATGAGTGAAAAATTACCAAGTTTAGGAAAATCTGCAAACATGAAGGAGGATAAAGAACAAGAAAAGAACATTTTTGTCTCTCAAAATCAAACTATTGAAAACCACAGCTTAAAATACTCTTGAAAGTATTGATAAAAAGATAATGCAGTACTCAGGGCCAGGGTGGTAATGGAGCAGAATAGCTTAGTAGCTCAGTAACAGAGAGTGTGTCCGGCATGTGTGAGGCCTGGAGTTTGATCCCTAATACTGAAGAAACAGAGAAGAGAGAAAGAAAAGAACCAATGGATAAACTACAATTGAATTCTTAAACAAAACAAGGCCAAAAGTTATGGCAAAAAAGAAGCAAGAGACAGATATTTGACTACAAAGAAGAATAAATGAAGCCAAGTCCAGGAAATTTTTATAGTATGTGTAAATAAACTTCAAACATATAAAAAAAAGGAGAAACTATCAAAAAGAATAAAGAACCCAAATGTCTTCTGTCAAATGTACTTTAAATGTAAAGATAGAAATGATTTGAAAGAACGTGGATAGAAAACAATGCACCATACAAAAAGAGTAGGCACGAAATGAACAGGATGGCTGTACTAAAATCAGATAAAGATGCCAAAAGTATTATCAGAGATAAAACAGCATATTTCACAGGAATAAAGGGAAATTCACACCTAATATGATACATAACAATCATAAAAGCACATGTATTTTATACAGGGCTTTAAGAGATATGAACACAATATTAATACAATTAAAAGGAGATAGACAGTTTTACAGTTTTTGATCAGAAATTAAAACTCCTTCAGCTACTGATAAAACTATCTGAACAAAAAATAAAATTACAGTATAAATAATAGAAGTTATGAACAATACAATACCTACCTTATTCCAGTTAACATCTTCATACCACTCTACCAAACAGCAGTGGGTACAATGGCTTTCTTTTAATGCATGTGTCAGCAAGCCACATGCTGGTCCAGAATTTAGCCTCAGCAGTGTTAAAGTACTGAAATCATACAAAGCATGTTTTCTGATTAAATTGGAATAAAATTATAAATAAACAATGGAATGTCCAGAAAACTGGCATATTGGAAGTGAATAGCATATTCCTAAAGAATCGATGGTCAAAGAAGAAATCACAGAGGACATTAAAAAATATAAGTAAATGATAGACTTTAAAATTTGCAGCTAAAATAGTGCTTAGAAGGAAATTAATCTAAAAATTAACATTAAAAGAAGCAAGGTATAGTCTTAATTATGTAAGATTATACCTTAAGAAGCTAGCAAAAGAATAGCAGACTAAATACAAGGGAAGTAAAAGAAAGAGAATAATAAAAGTAGAAATTAATGGAAAGTACAATCAACAAAACAGAAAATTAGCAAAGTCCCAAGGTGATACTACAAAAAAATGGAAACTGATTAAAAGTTCTAGCTAGATTCATTAGGAAGAAAAAAGACATAAATTACCCACATCAAGATGCCACTACATTTATACCCTATGTACATGCACACATATGTACGTCAGTAAGTAAGTACACATCGGTATTATGAGCAATATTGGCATTAAATTAGACATGTTAGTTGACATAAATATTTTGGAAAATGCTATTACTAAATACTGATGCAAGACAAAGAAATAGAAAGTCATAAGAACCCTCAATCTATTAAAGAAATTAAATTTGTTATCCTGTGACGAACAATCCAGACTCAGCTTATTTGATAATTTCTTTCAACATTGATGAAAAAAAAATAATAGTGGTCTTCACAGCTTCTTCCAGAGAAATAAAAGATAAGCTTTTCATTGAGTACTTATTTACTATACACTGTCTGTTCTAAGAATCTCCCATATATTCTTTATGCTCCACATATTCTTGTGAGATAGGACATACTTATCTACAGTTTATAGATGGGGAAACACATTTAGAAAGGCTGAATGAATCACTTTAGATCACAAAGTTAATAAACAGAAAAGTGCAAATTTGATCGTGAGTTGGACTTTGGCTTCTAATCAGTAAAAACCATTCTTCCTTATGGCTTACCATTATGCTTAGTTATATACCTATCTCTGTAAATACATCCACATATATATTTCTGTATCTATAGCTGACACATAGTAGGCCCACAGGTTTATTTGCTACATAACTGAACAGTGGACACGATAAATTCTTTTGGTAAGGAAACATTTGTTCTCATGACTTAAAAGGCAGTGTGCCGCTACCCTGGATTGTCTGTCATGGTGACTTCTCATTGTCCACTGTTCTGGACTCATTTCTGCCTGTGCTCTTTTGTCCCCAGTGTTGTAGATGCCCTTTGTTTTCCTGTCCACTTCCGTGAGGCCCCTAGAGTACTTCCTCTGTGCCAGGATCAGAGGTCCCTGAGCTCCTTCTGCTCCACACTTGGTCTGCTCACACAGAGGAAGCTTCAGTAGGAACCTTGCTAGTTGGTCATAGTGTTCCTGTGGACAGGGCTGTGGACACATGGGTTCCCTAGTGCATTTGCTCATGTAAGGTAAAAAGTGGGAAAACTTAGTTCTTTTTTTTTGAGACAGGGTCTCACTTTGTGGTTCAGGCTGGCCCTGAGCTCAGCCTCAAACTCACATCACAGCAATCCTCCTGCCTCTACCTCCCGAGTGCTGGGATTACAGGCATGAGCCACCACACCTGGCACTGTGGTATGTGGTACTGGTTGCTGCTGGGGTGAGTCTCCATGCCCAGTATGGTATGTGGTTACCGGGGATTGAACCCGGGTCCTTGCACTTGCAAGACAGGTGCCGGAACCACTGAGCTAACTCTCTGGCCCTGGAAAACTTAGTTCTTTACCAGTTTGGTAAATTACAGTATAAGCTCTTTAAAGAGCAATTTATTAGAACGAGATATTTCCATGTTATTGCTTCAAAATCTGTTCCTTTGGAAACTCTTGGTCTTTCTGTGGGACCAACGAACTACAAGCAGAACTCATTTACTGTATGTTTATGTCACAGCAATCGAGGTGCCAAGTGTCAGCAAAAGGGAAAAACTGAAAAGCTGATGAGCTAAGCAGGATGTTACTGGAAAGGGAAAAACTCTAGATTCCCAAGAAAAAGTGTGTTTATTCAGTTAGTTGCTTGAAAGTGAGAAAGAGACTGTATCTTCTAACAGGCTGTACTTGAGAATGGCACTGGAGTGCTCATGGTTTGTAATTTTTTTGGAGTGGGAAAATATTATCCTCTGTCTCTTATCAAATAATAATTTATACATTATAAAATTAGTTTTTACAATTTATGATTCAATTATTTGTTGTACATTTTGTATGTACTCATCAATATATTCCAGTTTTAGAACATTTTAGACGCCCTAAAGAGACCCTTCATGCCCATTGTCAGTCAATTCCATTGTTGCCTCAGCTCTCCGTGGCAACCACGGATTCACTTCCTGTTCCTACATTCAAGTGTCTTGCACATTTACTACAAATGGAGCCACTGGCTGTGTTCTCTTGGGTCTAGTTTCTTTCACTCAGCATAATCTTTAAAAGCATATCATGTTGTAGCATGTATCAGTATTTCAGTCTGTTTTGTTGCTGCACAATATTCTGAACTATGGATATACTGTTTCATTTATCCGTTTACAAGTTGATAGATATTTTATAGCTTGATACATTAAAAATTTACTTTATTGGTACATGTTTGTAGTGCATAATGATTAGATTCATCATGGGGAGTTGGTACATGCACATGACCTTTCTTAGTTCTTTTTTGAACTCTCTTCCCCTTTCTACATCTCTAGGATTACTTCATATATATATATATATAAATAATTTTACAAGTATAAATATATATTCATATTTAGTTTTTTATACATGTTTATAGTATAGATAATCACATTCCTTGTAAGGACTTGGTATGTGTATAACCATAATCCTCTCTTTTTTCTTAAATCTCATTTCCCTCTCCTCCCTCTCCCTCCCTCTGTCTCTCAGTTCCCTTCCCATATGCCAAAGATATAGCTGGATAAATTATTGTGAATAATTTCCCATGCTAGAGTTTAACTTGTTGTTTGGTTTACAGGCTGGAGCATATATTTAAATTTAATTATAAATTTAAATGTCAGTGAATATATATTCCATTAGACAAGTAGTTTACCAGAAATCAAAATACCTTCTACAAGAAGCATTCAACACACATATATTTAGTACTTACTGTATACTAAACACTATTTGATATTGTGCAGAATATACTTAGTATAGAGGTTGTCCATATTCATAGAGAGCTGTTCCATTTTGGGGAGACAAACAAAGAGTAGAAAGGGAAAGAGAAGGCTGGAAGGAAGGAAAGAGAAAACGGAAGACAAAAGAAGTGAGGATAAGGCTGTGGAGACAGTGAAATTAATGAAGACTAATGGATAAATAGGAGGCTAATTTAGATTCAGAGGTCAAAAAAGCCTCTCTAAAGATATATATAGAGGCTTTTGTATATATAGAGAGAGGCTTGTGTATGTATATATATATACATTTTTTTTTTGAGACAGGGTCTCACTTTGCAGTTCAGCCTGGCCCTGAACTCACTATGTAGCCCAGGCCAGCCTGAAACTCTCAGAAATCTTCCTGTCTCTGACTCAGAGTGCTAAGATTACAGGAGTGAGCCATCATGCCCAGCACTGTGGTATGTGGTACTGATTGCTGGTGCGTGTGAGTTACCACACCTTGTATTGTTGTTTGTGGTTATCAGGGATAGAACTAGGAACCTTGCACTTGCAAGGCAGGTGCCAGAACCACTGAGCTAAATCCCTGGCCTTAAAGAAATAATTTTTGATCTAAAGTCTAAATAATATAAAGAAAGCAGCATGTAGAGGTCAGGGACAAGCAGTTTTGGCTAAGGGTTTCAGTGCTCTATGCTGAGAATGAACTTGTCAGGTAGAAAGAATAGGAAGGAGTCTGGAGAGGTTGCACTGGCAAGTGGTAAGAATGGAATTTTAAGGGCCAGACTTGGCCCACATTGCACAAGGTTTTTTGTTTTATCTTCTAATTTGACTTTACTGGTACATTTTATACATACAGTGTGATCATACTCAATACTGAGAAATTGTGCTTTTACATGACAGATCTTGATTCTCACTTTTCCCCTATCCCCTGCCTTCCCTACAACCTTCACCCCTATACACATAAACTTTGATTCATTTTCTTTTTTTTAAGTATCAAATTTTTTCTTTCCCTTCTTTACTTTCCCCTACCCATGCTTTCCCTTCTTCTTTTGCACTTTTTCTTCCTATTTCACAATATCTACCATGTATTTTGGCATTCATTTACACCTTTAGTTTTTCCTACTAGAGAGAAAATATGGTATTTACACGTCTGTCACCTATTTATTTCACTTGTAATTATATTCTCAAGGTACATCCATTTGAATATAAATGACTCCAATTTATAATTCTTTATAGCAAAGTAATATTCAACTTTATTTAAAAAAATTTCTGGATATAAGGTCAGCACTCAAAAATCAATAGCCTTTGTGTATATGAACAATGGATCCAAAAGAGAAATCAGGGAATCTATTCCTTTCATAATATCATCCAAAAACTGAAATATCTAGGAATCAATGTAACAAATGGGTTGAAAGTTCTTTACTCAAAAAAAGTACAGCACTCTGAAAAGGGAGATTGAAGAAAATAACAAAAAACGGAAAGACATTCCTTATTTCTGGGTAGGAAGATCAATATCATCAAAATAGCCATACTGCCAAACTACTGTATAGATTCAATCCCAATTGAAATCACAATAATATATTTCACAGAACTAGAGAAAATCTCAAAATTCATCTAGAACCACAAGAGACCTAGCATAGCAAAAGTAAGCAGTAAAATCATAGCAGGGATGTCGCAATCCCCACCTTGAAACTATACTACAAAGATACTGTGATAAAAACCACATGGTAATGGCAAAGAAAGGATCAGTGGCACAGACTAAAATATTCAGAAACAACACCTGATACACTAAGCAAGCACATGTTTGACAAAGGAACCAAACCCCCTCAATGAGGTAAAGATAACCTCTTTAACAAATGGTGCTGGAAAAACAAGACTTCAACTTGCCAAAGATTACAACTAGATCTATTTCTTTCTCCACACACTAAACTAAAATCAAAGTGGATTAGAGACCTAAAAATGAGAACAGAAACACTAAACCTGCTAGAAAATAGGCTAGGTAGAAGTCTTGGAGACATTGGTGTAGAGAAAGACCTTATAACAAAACCTCAGCTGCATGAGGTTTTATAAAGCAATTTTAGAGAGGAGGTTATGCTCTAAGTTAACAGAGAGACCTGGACGGTTTTAAGAGGGGAGTACCAGCCTGTAATCTTATACTGTGTTTCTAGTTTCTCTGTGTAGAGAATGGGCTACAGGAAACAGTGGTGTGAAGGAGACACCCATGAGGATCCGGTAGAGCCAGGGAGGAGCAAGGATGGGCTGGGGAATGGGATTATGGAGAATGCTTTTAAATTCATGGTGGCTGGGGGAAAACTTGCAGATCACCATATAGTAGGGTGAGTGGTCAGTGAATTAATGAACTGAACACAGCCTGTAGTTTTGTTTTTGTTTTGTTTTTTTTAAAGGTTTTTTTGAGACAGGGTATCGCTTTGTGGTTCAGGCTGGCCCTGAGCTCAGCCTCAAACTCATATCACAGCAATCCTCCTGCCTCTGCCTCCCGAGTGCTGGGATTACAGGCGTGAGCCACCACGCCCGGCACTGTGGTATGTGGTGCTGGTTGCTGCTGGGCGTGAGTCTCCACACCCAGTATAGTATGTGGTTAACCAGGGATCAAACCCGGGTCCTTGCGCTTGCAAGACAGGCACCAGAACCACTGAGCTAAATCCCCAGCCCCACAGCCTGTAGTTTTAAGGTTGAAGAAAATGATTAAACAATTATGCTACTCACTTTGGTGGGGACAGTGGGGTGAGAAGCAGATTCTTAGAGATGATGCTGAGGGCAGAACAGAGCTCTGTTTGGGCCACTTTGTGCCTAGGCTATTAGACATTTGGGTGGATACAAAAGAAACAATCAAAACACTTATCTGGACTTTTAGGGAGTGCTCAAGGTTGAAGATACGTATTTAAAATTATGGGAAAATTGAGGAAAATTAACACTGTAAGCAGGATTGCAGTCCTCAGAGAGCATAGAGGGCTGGTAGGAGAGGAGTTGTGTGAGGTGCAGCCCGCCCTTTCCTCATGCTGAGGTAGAGATCTGTTCTCATTTACCATGTAGCCAATACTAATGAAAATCTTTTACAAAAGTCTAATATAACTGGACCAGTTCTTTTCCAATCTGGAAAGTCTTTCATTTCACTCTGAGCATGGACACTTAGGGTTCTCCTTCTGGCCATGTGAAGCCAAATGTAGGTGATTTCTTTCTAAGTTTTTTGTTACTCCAAGTTCTTATTACATAATGCTTCCATTCCTTGTGGAGAGTAGGCACATGCACACCACCCGCACTCTTTTTGTCACCCATTTCTCCCCTTTCTATGCTTTCTCTCCATCTCTTGATCCTCTTCCCTTCTGAGAAAGGTCGACCTCCCTACTTCCTATTATCCATCTTTATTTTGTTCTTTGTTTGTAATATATGTTTCTTTCATAAGAGAAACTATGTGATGTTAAGTTCATGTGTGTGATTTATTTGACAGCATTATGATCTCAAAAGACATTCATTTACCTACAAATGACTCGTTTACCCTTCTTTATGGCAGAGTAATGCTCCATCATGTATAAATACAACATTTTCTTTATCCATTCATCTATTCATAGATATGTAGTCTGTTTCTAAGATTTAGCTGTTATTATTTGTATTGCTATAAATATGGATATACATATTTTAGTAAAATATGATGTCTTCAGCTCCTTTGGGAAGATCACTAGAAGACTATATCTGGGTCAAATGAAATTTATATTTTTAGTTTTTTGAAGAATCTTCATACTGATTTCCATAGTGCTTGTACAAGTTTACAATCTCACCAACAATTTAGAAGGGTCTCTTCTTCCAAAGTACTAGTTTTTGTTTGATTTCTTGAAGATGGCTCTTTTTTTTTCTGGGGTAAGATGGAATCTCAGTGTTGTTTTAGTTTGAATTTTTCTCATGGCTAGAAATATTGAGCATTTCTTTAAGTATGCATTAGCCATTTGTCCTTCCTCTGTGAAATTTATTCATTTCACCTGCCCATTTTTGATAGGGTCTTTTATTTTATGGGTCTAATGTTTTTGATTCTTTAAAAAAAATTTTTTTTAGATACAAGTCCTCTTGGAGAAAGAGCTGGTAAATATTTTTTTTTTCCATTCTATAAATTGTTTTTGCACTCTGTTGGTTATTTCTTTTACTGTTAAGATTTTAAAGCTGGGCCGGGGATTTAGCTCAGTGGTTCTGGTGCCTGTCTTACAAGTGCAAGGACCTGTGTTCAATCCCTGGAAGCCACATACAATACTGGGTGTGGAGACTCATGGGCATGCTGGCTCATGCCTGAAATCCCAGCACTCGGGAGGCAGAAGCAGGAAGGTTGCTGTAATGTGAGTTTGAGGCTGAGCTCAGGGCCAGCCTGAACCACAAAGTGAGACCCTGTCTCAAAAACAAAACAAAACAAAACAAAATAAAACAAACAAACAAACAAACAAAAAACCTAAAAAAAAAAAAAGAAGATTTTAAAGTTGATAGTAATCCCATTTTTTGATTCTTTGTACAATTTTCTGCACAGCCAGTGCTCTGTTCAGGAAGCCTTTGCCACACCTACAACTTTAAGAGCTTTGCTTATTTTATCTCCCTGCAGATTGTTTATGTTCTCACATGTAGTTCTTTAGTCCATTTTGATTTTAGTTCAACAGATGGGTGAGAAACAAGGATCTAGATTCAGTCTTATGTATCCCATAGCCAGTTTCTCTAATACCATTTTAAATTATTAAATTAAATTAAATTATTAAATTAGTTAAAGAGGCTGTCTTTCCTCCAGTGTATATTTTTGGCCTCTTTGTCAGAAAAGACCTCCCCCAAACCCCAAAAACAAAAACCAAAAAGCCCAAATAGTTGAATATGCTTGAGGTTGTTTCTGAATCTGCTATTCCATTATTTCATTGATTCCAATGTCTGCTCTTGTGCCAGTTCCATGTTGTAATCTAATTTCAAGTCTAGGGGTTTGATGCCTTCTAATTTGCTCTTGTTACTCAAGACTGTTTTTGTTTTTCTGTGTCTCCTTTGGTTCCATATGACTCTTAGGATTATTTTCTCTAGTTTAACAAAAACTCTGTTGGAGTTTTTATTGTGTTTGTGTTAAACATGTAGATCAATTTTGGAGGTAGGGCTACTTTTACTATACTGGTTATGACCATTCAGTTATAGAGGATAACCCCCCTCTAAAACCTGGATGGTTATGACCCTTCACCCTGGCTCTTGCTGGAGCTTATACTCATTCAACTCTTAATTGTAAGATGTAGAAGTATTCTTTCCCTAATCTTCTGCCCAGTGTATAACCTTAGTGAACTGAAAGTCCTATAAATTGTTGTACTCACACTATTGTTTAGTTTTAGAGATTTGGTTTTTCTTTGATTTCTTCTGTAAACCATTGTTTATTTCAGAGTATGTTGTTTGGTTTCCATAATTTTTGTGGGGTTTTTTGGGTCATAAATTTCAATTGCAAATTTGAAAATCAATTTCAATTTCAAATTCAATTTGAAATTTCAAATTTCAATTGATAACATGCATAATATAATTTTAGTTCATTTACTTGTACTTACTTTATTGGCTATGTGTGATCTATTTGATAGAAAGTTCCATGTGATACTTAGTATGTTCTATTCTCACTGGGTAGAACACTCTACAGGTATCTATTAACTCAGGGCTGGAGATTTAGCTTTGTGCTTCTAGTGCCTGCCTCATAAGCTCAAGGTCCTGAGTTTGGTCCCCAGCACCAAAACCATAAAGGGAAAGAAAACATATATCTATTAAGTCAATTTGTTTGAAGGTTTTGTTCAACTCATATTTCTTTGTTGATTTTTTACTGTAGTTGACCTATCTGTTTATGATAGTGGAATATTAAGGTCACCCACTATAACTGTGTTTATATTTATCTGATCTTTTATTATTAGTACTGGTTGTTTACAAACTTGGGCATGGTGTGGTTTGTGCATGTATCTTAATAATTATCATGTCTTTTTGTTCGATTGTGCCACTGACAATTATATAGTGACTTTCTTTGCTACTTTTAATAAGTGTTAGATTTAAGTCCATTTTTTCTGAATGTAGAACATTTATGTTTCCCTTTTTTCAGGTTCCTATACAATGGTGTATTGTTTTCCTTCTTTTAATTTTTAGTCTAAGAGTTTCTTTTTGGATTAAATGCATTATACATAGCCATTGGGTTTTGTTGCTTGATCCATTCTGGAAGTCTGTGTCTTCTGATTACGGAATTGAGACATTCCTGTGAGAGTTATTATTGCTAAGTATTGACTTATTCCTACCATTGCCTCATTTTCCTGTTGTGTATTCCCTCTCATTTCCTTCTAATTTACCGCTCATCCTATCTGATGTATTCATTTTATTAGATTTTTTTTGTCTTTGTTAGCTTCACTATCTCTTCCTAGGGTATTCTTGAGAATTTTTTGGAGTGCTAGTTTAGTGTCTATGAATTTCTTTAGGTTCTTTTCATCATGAAAGTCTCTTGCTTCTCCATTAATTTTGAAAAATCGTTTTGTAGGATATATCAGTCTGGGTTGGAAGTTATTTCCTCTGAGGGCTTGAAGCACTTCACTCCAAATCCTCCTGGCCTTTAAAGTTTGTGTTGTAAAGTCTGCTGAAATTCTAATGGGTTTTTCCTTTATAAGTGATTTGTTGCTGGTTTTGAGATTCTGCTCTTGTGTTGGACTTCTGGGAGTTTGACTGTGATGTTTAGTGGGGAAGTTCTTCTCTGATCCCTCTATTTGGGGGTCCATATGCCTCTGCTATCTTTATATTAAATTATTTCCCCTTATTTGCAAAGTTTTCTGCTACAATTTCACTAAACTGATTTCTTTTGCTGTTTTTACTGTCTTCTGATGTTTCACTAGTTTCAATTAATCTTAGTCTTATTTACATCATCTATTAGCTTTTTGATCATTTTTTCATGTTTTCTTGTTATTTTTCAGGGAACTTATTAGTCACCAACAGCTTTGTCTTCTTGTTCTGACACTCATCCTCAAATTAATCCCTTCTGATGTCCACAGTTTTGATAGAATTTTTAATCTCTTGACTTTCTATTTGTGACATTTTAATGGATTCTAATTCTCTTCATGTTTTGCACATTTTGTTTAGCTCTTCTAGATTTTTGTTATTGCTTTGTGTAGACTTACTGTCATTTTGTTTACTTTCCCCAATATATCTTTACTAATGCCTCTGTGAGATTGTCAAGTGCCTTAATGGTCTGTTTTGTTATCTTACCTAATATAATTTTATGTAATTTGAATGTAAGGTCTTTGATTTCCTTCCCTTTGATGTCAAATGGATCAGCTTTGGGGGAGTTTGAAGTTTCTGAATGGAATTTTTGGCTTGTCTTCTAATGTTTCTATTTTTGCATTTTTGTTTGTTTTGTGTTGAAGTTTATAGTTTATTTGTAGTGGAAAGCTTTGTTTCTAATATGGAGACTTCTTTAGTTAATGTCTATTTTTCAGTGGTGTCCTGAGGGCATGGATAAATATTGGCATAAGACCCTGTCCTAGGATCCAAGAACCTCTATTTATTTGAAATGAGAAATTGTAGTATATTTGGTCCACTACTCAATTATCTAGGAGTGGGTTACAGTATTGTTAATTGACCCAAGGCATTCCAGACACTGGACTCTCAAGGAAAGCAATTAATAGCAATAGCTATTTTAGTTTATGGTAATGAAATCAGCATCAAATAAAATCTGCATATTGATAAACCCTAAATAAAAGAGATCTATAATTATGTAAAGATATCTATAATTATAATACGAACACTAAGATTAAGCAAATAGTGACCTAGAATAGATATCTACTACACGAAGCTTCTTTTTTTCTACTGTGAATAGAATAGTATTTAAAAACAATAGCATAAAGTTAATTAGCAATCTGGAGATTCACAAAGTTTTGTAGTTATACTAGTAAAAATAGAATGTGTGGAGATCTAGGTGCTGAAAAAAGCAAAACTAAAAATACTAATCAATGGGACATGAGAAGGATGGCAGAAATCGAAATGGAGGTCCTATTGAGGAGTAAAGGGTACAGGAAAGAAGAAAAAGAAGAAAAAAGAGTGTAAAAGTAGGCAATAAAAGAAGATAAGGAGAAAGAGAAAAACTTGAGAAAGGGGGAAAGAAAAGAAACTAAAAGAAGAAAAACATAGTGAAAAAAAATCCCAAACATATTCAAAAGATTTGATGGAGAAAAGAAAAACAAAATAGAAAAATAAAAAACTTCAGTAAAAAAAAAAAAAAAGTATAGATTCTTTCTGAGATCTTTAATCTTGTTGGGATCTAGCCAGTTACTATTTTCTCTGGTCAGCTTTAAGGCTCTGAGGTTCCTTTCTTGAACTAGAAGCTCCTTTGTCCATTTCTTACAGACTGGTTACCCTCTAAGCCAAGATGTGTCCTTGCTCTCATTTGTAGATGAAGAATGCAATCAGCCCTGGAGCCTGGACCCTGGATCCTGTGTGGGGTTTGAATGGACTGTTGAATTTAATATCTGCAGTTGTGGAGTCAGGTTACTCCTTTTTCTCCTTAAGTATTGTCCACACCCAGAACCATGTTGGTTGGTTGTTCCTCACTTTGGTTGTCCTCTACCATGGAGAAACAAAATGTAGAGCCAGCTTGGAGTTGGTGATGGTCGCATTCTTATGTCAGGAGACACTACAGTAAGTATGGTCCTTCCTGCTCCTATGGAAGCAGAGCTGCTTGTCTGGAATATATCTACTTGTTGGTGTGGGTGAAGGATACTGCTTGTCCACTGTAGGCCTAGTTCCTCATATGGCGGAGGGCCATGAGCAAATTGCCTCAGGCACTTCCTTTCCACTGTAAGTGATTTCCAAGACTCCTAGGTGAGGAAGATTGGTGCCTGCATGACACAATCTTCATCTACATTAACCTGAAGTATGCACTGAAACCAGTTGTGAAGAGATGGTCCTGCCTCATCTGGATGGGGTTTACATTACTATTGACTTGGTGGCCTATTTGCAGCATTAATTTATCTCTTTATTTCTTCCTTGTATTCATTTTTACTTACTTATTCTTTATTGTGGCAAATTGAAGAAGAAGAGAAGGGGATATGCATAAAATTTATTGTCTCATACACTGTTAAGTGTTGAGTTCTGGTATTAAATACATTCACACTGTTGTGCAACCATCCATTTCCAGAACTTCTTAATCTCTCTAAACAGAAATTCTAAATCCACTAACTTCTTAAACCTCCTTTCTAGCCTGCCATTTTACACACATGCTCGCTATCTCCCTCCCTCTCTCTCTCCCTCTCTCTCTGAATTTGACCTATAAATTGAATCCTTTGGTGACTTGCTTATTTCACTAACATAGTATCTTCAAGGATCATCCATATTTCATAAAATGTCAGAATTTTCTTCCTTCTGTTTCTGTTCATTTAGCAGACTATTACTGTGTGTAGATTCATATACTTGGGGGATTAAAATGCTGGCCTCAGATTTGTTCTCTTGTTTGCCAACTATATGACCTTGAGCAGGTTACTTGGGTCCAATTCTTTGCTGATAAAATGTATTTTACAAAACCAGCAACTTCTAAAGTATATTGGTGAGTTGAATAAAACAAAGAAGAGAAAGAAAAAATTTGATGGTAAAGAGGATAAAATGGAAACAATGCTTATGTATATGAGGGGATGGAGGTTAAAGAGAGGGCAGGAGAATAGGAAAAAATAAGAATGAAGATATAGCATGTACAATACAAATTCTCCATGAATGACCATAATGTATAGTTAATATGTACCAATGAATTCAATTTATATAAAAAATAATTGCAAGGATCATGGAACAGAGAAAAGAAGTGTTATTTACTAAGCAACTTGACAAGGTTCATTAAGATAATTAAACATTAAACAATTAAACATTAAACAATTAAAGATTGAGAAAGGAAATATACTGTGTTTAGAAATAGTAATGACTGGAATAAGAAATTGCTAAGAAACATAGACACAGAACTGGCAATATGACTTCAATGAGAGATAAAATCTTTTTAAAAAAATCTTTATTGGTACATTATAAATACACATCATCATTGCGTTCAACACTGAGAGTTTGTACCAGAATATGACATGACTTGATTCTCATTTTTCCCCTTTGTCCCCATCCTGCAACCCCCACCTTCTATGTACATAATCTTTGTTTCCTTTTCTTTGTTACTATCACATTCTTTTCCCCCTTGTTATTTACCCCTACACCCTCTTTCCTTTTAAATATTTTCTATTTCACAATATCAACTGTACATACTGCAACTCATTTACAACTTCATTTTCTCATACCAGAGAAAAGATATGATATTTACACATCTGTGAAGGAGAGATAAAATCTTTACCACCTTCGCGAATAGAGAGGCTTCATTTAAGAGCTACTTTGAGCTTTGCATGAGGGGTCTAATAAGGAAATAAATATGAGCAGAGTGAACGTGTGCAGTAATACTCTGGTACCTGTATAGCTGTAAATACTTGAAAAACTTTCTGTTCTACCATTTGGTCTTTGATTATGTTTTCTGACAAAGATCTCTTAACCCCCTTAGAATTTCCTGGTTCTTATGGACATCTTTTCCTGTAATGAGCTGTCTATTCGGGTCTCCTGGAGAGCCTCAGTCTAGGGCTGGCTGGCTTCTAAGGCAAACCAATCCTTTGACTAAAGGTTTGGTGTCTTCAGTACTTCTTTCTTTTCTAAGCTGCAGGGAGGGAAGGGTGACTGGAGAAGGATTTAACCATCAATGAATTAAGACATAATTGGTCATGCCTAAGACAATAAAGCTACTATAAAATCCAAAAGAACAGAGTTCAGGGAATTTCTTGATCCCCAAATACATGGAGTCCTGGAAGGTTGGCAGTGTACCAGGAGAGGATATAGAGTGTCCCACCCTTTCCCATAACTTGTCCTGAATATGCTTTTATCTGGTTGTTCAACTGTATCTTTTGTAGTATCATTTTAAACAGTAACTAGATGTGTTTTCCTGAGTTTTGTGAGCTGTTCCAGCAAATTAAATGAAGCCATAGAAGAGGCTGTAGAAACCCTGAATTACAGATGGTTGTTCAGAGGATGATAACCCACTGCATGTGATTGACGTATTGATTGAGGACAGTCTGTGGGACCCTGCTGTCAGCCTCTAGGATCTCATGCTATTTCCAGGAGGACAGTGTAAAAATTGAGTCAAATTATAGGATGGCCAGTTCTTTCTGCCTAAGAACTGTCCAGTAAGAAAAATTGCAAACTTGTTCTGGTGACCAGAAGTGAAAATTTTGAATTGAGTGTAAATATACAAGGAAAAAACATTTGATTTTTCCTGTTATCCAGAATGGCTTGTGCAGAGAGCATGGTAACAAGAAGATGCAAATCCTGAAATCATGTCATTTAGGGTCCTTGAAGGAATTAGCACTTCAGAGAGAATGATTAGTGTAAGTTCAGTGTTATAGAGTATAGGGTCAAGGGAAATCAGCAAGGCCTGAGGGAGTACTTTGGGGCTAGGAACAATGGAGGTCATCACCGCCCCCGAGCCTGGCTGGCTGAGGAGGCAGTAGGTATTGGGCAATTAGTTCTGGAGAGAAGAGCTGGAGGGAGAGGACTGCCTGACAGGCTGTGACTTGCCTTCAGCTGATGGCACCAGCATGGTGTCCTCCATCTAGAATCTACGCTCATGCATTCTTTATTGGCTCTGTACACAAGCAGACAAAGCCCTCAGTGCTTCCTGAATCAGGTCTTCCTCTTCTTTGAGGAGAGTCAAATTCTCCATGGAGTGCTGGAGGCAAAGTGAGATGGTAAGTGCTGGAGAGAGAGGATGGTTCCTCAGAGGAATCAGGGCTGACTTGTAATTGTTTCAGGTAAGTAACTGGAATTTGTTATGTAAGGGAAGGGTGAGAATGAGGGAAGCTGCTGCTGCTGGTGACAGAGGCTCAAAGGATTTCCAGATTCAGAATTCTCTGTCTCTCTGAATTCATCCGCCTAGTGTCCCCATCTCGTATCACAAGATCCCACCTCTTTCCCCACCAGTGCTCTGAGTGACATGAGACACCTGGCATATTTTGAGGTTTAATTGCCTGTGTGACTGCTCAGGCATGTCTTCCCAGCAACTCCAGGGATGAAGGTCTCTTTCATTGCTGTCACAGAGAACTTTTTGATTTCTTAGTACACAAATACTAAGCTAAAAGTCATAGGACTTCAATAAATCCTTTCCCTTCTATGCTGTCTCTCTGGCTGTCAGGGGCAATATCATCTAATCTTGCAGTTTTGGAATCACTGTTGTCATCATAGCCTCACAGCTCTTTGATAGCTACCTGTCCAAGGCCACCATGAGTGTTAATTTGTGTAATCTTCATGCCACTGCAAGTCAGACAAACAGCGTCTAATTTCCCTCCAGGTAGGTTGGCCTGTGCCCCCCAAATCCTTCCTCTCGATAACAGTTGAGGCTTGCTTTCGATGGGTACCTGTTACTCTGTCAGCCAGAGATCTAACAAAGACCTGATGGGTGAAAATTATTCAAACTGTGATGTTGAGAAGAAGGAAGGGATTTTTTTTTAAAACAAAAGTGTGGTAAGACTTTAGAAAGCCTGTGAAGGATGATTTCATGTTCTAAGTTTTGTCTGGAGGACAAGGTGATTGGACAAGTTACTACAACAGAGGACAGAACTTGGGAGGACCGTGTGTAAAGCACACATGGCTCTCAATAAAGACACATGTGCAACCCTGCACTGTCTCCTCCCACATGTATGATCCATTGTGTATGTTCCTCAGTGCCAAAACCAATTAAAAGTGAAAGAGAAAGAAATTACTCACCTTTTTTCTGGTGCACAGGGCACAATGGAGAAGGTAGAAAATATACTTGGAAATACTGCATGCATTTTCAGATATTCAACCTAACTGAGATATCCAGTTGAACTAGCATGCAATATTAGGAAAAAGAACAGTGGAATAAGTTTGGAAAAGTAATTGAGACTGGCCCACAGGGCACTTTACAAGTTAATGTCAAGATCTTGTGCCCCCTACTCCTACCTTTGATAGGTAAAATGTATTGTCTTGGTTCATTTTCTGCTGCTATTACACTGAGTGGGTAATATTTAATGAGTAAATATTTGGCTCATAGTTCTGGGGGTGGAAGGTCCTCAAACACTGCTAAGTGCTTGATGTATAGTAAGGATCTTCTAGATGGAACATGGTGGAGGGCATCACACTGCAAGACAGAACAAGTGCACCAGCTGCTGTCTGTCTTCTTATAAAGCCAGTGATGTGAGCAGGGGCCTTGTTTTGAGGACTTCATCTAATTTCCTTCCAAAGACGTCACCTCCAAATACTGTTAACATATGACTTTGGGGATTGAGTTTCTAATATATGGCTTTTTAGGAGACACACTGATTCCACTGCATGGATAAAGAAGGTTTTTGAAATGATACAATTAGAGATGAGATTTTGATGAATTGGTATGCACTATGACAGAGTGTTAATGGCCTTGTTGGGGCTATCATTGCAATCTGGGGCTATCCTCAGAATCTCAGGTAGTAGTCTAGACAAGGCTTCTCTAAATCCATGTTAGAGAACAGATAACAAAATTAATTTGAAGGTAAAATTCAAAGCATTAGAAATTGATTATAAATAGGAAAATATCCAATATAACTGTGATGCACACTTTAAAACAAGGGTTGGAGCTTGTCCAATCCATCGATGCATGGTGCAGACTAAAATGACTGTTAGCACACCCATTAAAAAGAAGACTGAAGTCTTTACTAGACAAAGTTAATATAGTTTGATGGGAAATTTCTACCAGGCTAATTTGATTTTTCTATCACATTATTAAGATATTAAAGGAAATGATTAATAATAGAAAATCCTATAATGCAAAAAGAAATCTCAGCTTAGAGCAACATTCAAGCAATGATATAAGTCCCTTGATGTGGAGATGACATCTCTTCTAGAACTGAGTGAACATAGCTAAACATGGGCTATTAATACTTGACATGGCAATTGAAACATTTGCAACCTATGCTCTGAATAGGGTAGGAAGATGATATGTTCCAGACATTTCTCTAGTTTAGAGGGGCCATATGTTCACTGACATTTACTGGGTCTCTAGCTAGGTCTTTCAGTTTTAAAAGTTAATGGACCTTTGAGAACAAAATTTCCTTCTTTTTCTGCACTGTTAATGTTGAAAAACAACAATAGTAACAACAACACAAATGATGATAAAATTAGTTTATGTTTATTGTGTTTCTCCTCAATGCTGGATGCCATGTCAAGGACTTTTTTTATTTTACCCTCATATATCTCTCTAATATTGGTACTATTATTAGTCCATTTTTACATATGAAGAAGCTCAGGCACAAAGAAGGCCATTAGTCACTCTAGGTCACCTAGGTAGCAAATACCAGAGCCTAAATTAAGAACCCAAGAGCTACTTTGAGCTAGTTGGATGATACTGTACCCTCAAAACTTACCTTGAGAGAAGAAGAGCTTGGGAGGGAGATACTATGGCTGCATCCTCTCCTGGCCTTTGGAGCTTTTGTTGGTTCCTCTTGCTGGCTGAACCCAACTGGAAACTGGTAAGAAAAGGACTGATTTAAGCTATACAAGCTGACTTTGAGAAATTTAAAACATCTCAGCAACATCCCAAATCTTTTTGATACCTCAGTGATTTTCTGGAGTGGTGTGATTTTTTGATTCCCTTTCCTTCAAAACTCCTGATTTACCACTATTTCCAGGTCATGGAGACCCAGAAATGAAGCTTAATTCTTTTGTCAGTTCATTTCCCAGAGTCAACTTGTACAAGAGCACTATACTCTGAGACAAGAACCATCTTATTAGATAATCTCTTCTCTTAAATATCTGCCTTGACTTTCCTCAGCCTCTTGGTTCTTAGGTGCTTCTTTACTGGTGTAGGCCATTCCTCCTCCAACTTCATGGTCAGCTTATTGTTTTTTTCAGTGCAATCTACTTTTCTCTGGCTTCACTACTAAAGCTCAGCACATCAGAAGCCTTAGGCCAAGATCCACTCTCTTTAAGGTCACATTTTCCTGCTCCTTGCAAATGTAGCATATTTTTGAAGTTGCTATTTGGTATTTCCATTACACCAGGACTGAAAGAGAGATGATTTATGTGAAAGTTGGGTTTAATGGATGTAGAAATATTCAATGTCCCCCTATGTTGTCTCAAATTTGGGGAAGCATCATGAAATAAAGGAAAATGGAATTTAGAATATGAATGGACACTAATTTAATGGACCCTAAACAAAGCACTAACTAGTGTTTGTCACATAGGTTTCTTGAACTTGAGCAAACCATAATTTATGCTCTATTAATATTCTCAGATACATCTGCATCAGTCTCTTATATTTCTGAACACTTGAAAATGTATAGACTGCCTTTGTTCTAGACATCTTGAAAAAGGATGTTTGCATAGAGTGAGCCCCTTTGGAAAGAATAAGGCTTCATTATACCCAGTATATAAAGATAATGTGACCCTTTAGAAAAAAGGGTAGGTATGTTTAAAGTCCACTACTAAAGGTATAGGTTCCCTACACTTACACTTTCTTTCTGGTACTGCAGCTTATTGCATGGTGAGAAGACATCCTAAGGGAACTGAGCTGAGGAAACAGGAATAAAATGCTATTGGCTATGAATCTATTGCAAGTGATTATTCTCATCTCTCAACTGGGAGTTTCATGTGTCTGGCAGCATTCATGAGACTGTGGCCAGTTCCATAGGATAAAATCTGTCCCACTGAATATCTCCATTCTTCCACAGTAGGCAAAGTACCACTTGAGCTAAATCCCTGGCCCATGTTATCTCAGTTCTTGACATGTAGCTTGTAGGAGTGTCATGAGAGACTGTGGCAGGGAGAGCACCAGACCAGGACACAGAGTAGCTGGCTTCAATATGACTGGCACTGTGACCTTGGAGAAGTCACATAAGCTTGGTGAAGTCAGATTCTTTGCCATGAATGTGGGGATTATAAAACATGAATTATTGCTCAGAGTGCCTGTTAGAGTCAATCACAGTAATGCTTCCACTCTGAGTAGTAATGATAGTACTTTATTATATTAAAAATAGTAGTCTTTTTAACATACTCTCTAAAGGAGCATACTATTTCTAATATACTACTGGGAAGAACTACACTGGCTGTATTGTGGACACTAATGAGTATGGACATTCCTCATTATTGCTATTTGATTTGCTTCCTATTAACTTTAACAATAATATCTAATTAATTTCATGTCCATTTAACTATTTTAAATAGTTATTTCAAAGAATAAATATAAATGAACTGCATAGGAGACTTAAAAAATGAGCCAAAGAAATTTTTGTGATTTAATTACTTATATAGTTCTTAATAAGAAAGGAACATGAAACTATATCAGGCTGTAGGAGTGAAACACCATCATGCTCAAATCCCAAGGGGATACGTATTGCTTAGTATCTTAAAGCATATCCATTTTGAGAGATGAGCTCCTAGAGGCATGGTACTAGCTAAGCCACTTTAAAGAGTGACTCTAGAGAAAGATGATTTTTTTTCCAAAGAAGCAGATTATAATTTTTAAAAAGTGGCTAATTACACATTCTGAGATGTTAACTGGGAGAGACCAGGTCATCAAACTATATCTATACTTTCCCAATTAATTTTTTAAGGTATACAGATAAGACCAGTAGCAAATTAACTGAAGATCAATTTTTATATTCCCCATAGCTAAAGTGAAAGTTCATAAAATGTCCTTGCCTATCTAAAAATAATACCATTACCTCTTGGTTTATTTATTTAGTACTTGTTGTTCCGTTATTTTTACTTGCTTATGCTTTCTGTTACCCTCTGAATATTTGTTCACACCAGAGGCTACATTTCTTGATTATATAGGTCAGGCCTTATGTTTCGTGTATAACCCTCCAGTGTCTCACACAACACAGGGGCTATCATGGGCTCATTGCTACTCAGCTGAAGTGAGTTGTTTAAATAAAAGGAAAACAGAAGCTCTTCTTTAGCTCAAATGAGAGAACTACAATGAGTGAGGCTGGAGAAGGTACTAGAGAAATACAAAAGAATCCGAGTGATCACAGGAGTGCTGGCTCTGGCTACAGTCCAAGCAGAGTAATTGCATCCTGTCTACCAAAAGCACCCTGCAGTTCCAATCAGATATGGTACTCAGCTTCATTTCTCTTCTAATGTCTGTGCTCTGATAAATAGAAGCTGAGCACAAGGATGGGTGAGCAGCCCTAGAAATTGACAGACAACTTCAGCGTCACTGCTTCCTTAGTCCTCTCTGTCCTCACTCTAATGACCTGTCTCATCTCCTCATTGGCCTTCTTGGAGGTTGCTTGTTTCATCCCCTGATGAGGGGATAAAGCAGAGTGAATGTCCTTAAAGAGCACCACATTTAGATTAAACCATCTCCATCCTCGCAAGAGGCTGTATAGTGCATTTATCTGAGCATTGTGAGCTACATAGCCACACATTAGGTATTTGAAGGCAGGGTCTCCTACCAACTGACTTCTGCCTATGTTTGGTCCCAATTCTTCTCTCAAAGAGAAAAGAGGAAGTGGAGAGATGGACGCTCCCATTCCTATGACATTCCCATTACACTCAGTTCCATTAAGAACAAGCTCCTCAATGATTTCCTCTTGTAGGCCTATAATGAAGTAAAATTGACTCTGATTGTCATCAATAATTAACGAGCCCATTGGTTCTCTGCATCTCCAGGCCATTTGGCAGATGGCCTTGTCGATTTACTATTGGGCCTGCCATTCTGGAACCTTCTCAAAGTGGTTTATGTTGTGAAATCTAGTTACCAAAGACTTTGCACTTCAGGCATTCTTGGGGTTTTGACATTCTCAGTGTTGCTTTTTCCTTCTGAGACTACAACAGAAAAGGAATAACTTAGTCATATTGTCAGAGTTCACTTTTTGCTTGGTGAATAAAACAAGGAAATATATACATATGTGTAAATGAGCAATGAGAAAATGCATTGGTTAGGATAAATGGCACAGTAAGAAGGCATGTAGTACTCAAGTGACCCAATATCAAAAAGAAAGATTTATTTCAAAGATTGAGATATGTCCATGTAGCAGTATTGAACCAAGCTTTAAAGTTTATAAGTGCAGGGCCGGGGATATAGCTCAGTGGTTCCGGTGCCTGTCTTGCAAGCACAGGGGCACAGGTTCGATCCCCTGGTAACCACATACAATACTGGCTGTGGAGACTCACACTAAGCAGCAATCAGTACCACAAACCACAGTGCTGGGTGTGGTGGCTCATGTCTGTAATACAGCACTAGGGAGGCAGAGGCAGGAGGATTGCTGTGATGTGAGTTTGAGGCTGAGCTCAGGGCCAGACTGAACTACAAAGGGAGACCCTGTCTCAAAAAAAAAAAAAAAAGTTTATAAGTGCACCAAACATGTCACCACACCAAACAGAACATGTCCTGGATATAAGGAAGCCCTATACTAAACCTTGGGTCCGTGCAACAAAACATTGTTTTCTTCTCAAAGCCTTTTAGATTATGATTTCTCACAGATACCATGTATATTTTCTAAAATCTTTTTTTTAGAGTTATCCTTTGGGTTGAAAACAATCTAAAGTAAAACAAACAGAAAACATGGGTTAGTGTTAAACACATTTTTAAAAGGTACATTTTTTTTTTTTTTTTGGTTTAAACACTTTTAAAACTATCTCCCTAAGGATAGAGTTTGAGAAAAGATCATTCTGGGAATAGACTTTTCTCTTTATGTGATTCAATTCTGGATAAAGAGTAAATCCCAGACTTCAAGAAATTTCTCCTTATCTGAAGTGCTGTTTCTTAATTTTGCAGTAGCCAGCATCCCACGAAGTAGCTGAATGAATTTTCAAGTCAGAGCTTCATAGGGAACCTACTCTATGACCCTTATTGCACACAGCATTTTTTGGGGTTCAGTTCAGAGTGTCTAGGAGGATTGAAATACTTGACCATTGTCTTCAAGAAGGCATTTTGCTTACATTTGTTGAAGCTGAAGCCGTTGGTAGCCATTACCTAACAGCAATAATTTCAAATAAGTAGATCAAATCTCTCTTCACCAATGAAGGGATCAGGATAGTTTTAATTGTGAAGATCACCAGCTTTAAGTACATCATCATCATCATCATCACCTCCTTCTACTTCCCCCTCCTCGTCTCCTTTTCTCCTTCTCCTCCTCCACCTTTGTCCTCTTTCTGAGAAGAGTGTGAACTTAGTAATGAGTAAAAGTTGTATCTTTTAGAAAATGTGTTTTGTACAAAAAGAATGTTTTTCCTCAACCTTACTCTTTTGTTCTCTACCAGGTGCCATAATCCTATCCAGGTTACACTTTTTTGCACAAATCCATCAAGACCTTAATACATTTACCCTGTCATTACTGCCCACACTAGTTGAAACAACTAATTAAACTTGCTCATTAACAGAGTAATTTTTAAGGGCTAAATAAGATCTATTTTATTTTAGTGAAGTAAGGTGATTTTATTTAGTGTCCATATTTCTGAGAGGTAGGATAAATAACTACTGTTGAAATAAAATAGAACGTGTGAGCTGAATGGGAGTCCAACTCAGTACATGAACGCCTACCCAGGCAAGATTGTCTGGTGATTGCCATGTTGGAGCCGCGGGATCAGTAAGCCGGTATCTCTTCCTCACAAGAGATTCCACACACAAGGGGTAACAAGAATCCTTTTGTTTTGTGTGGTAGTTTGTGTCTTCTTCACTTCTCCAACACCATTTCCTTGATCATCACAAATGCTGTGAAGTAGAGTTCATGATGTACAATGGATAGTTGAAGCTCGTGGTATTTAAGGAATTAGCAACTAAAGGAGCTCAGTGGAAGAACCTACCTTCTCTGTCTTACTTTAGTTTCATTCTGTGAACCTTAGCCGCCTCCAGGCCCTGCACTTTTTGCTCTCCCAGGAACTTGGTCTTGACAGGCTCTCTAGGGTCATCCCTACTCCACTTGCCTTTCACTACCTGTGCTTTGGGACAAGGGGAAGCTCCAAGGAGGAACGGCTTCTCTTCCTTCTGCTTTGGCTTTTGGCATCATTCTCTTCCCTCAGGACATGGCTCTTTCTGGCGATTCACTGTACCCAGGGCCTGTGGAAGTGCCCTACGAAGCTGCCCAAAGGAACAGAGATTGGGCTGCTGTGAGAGGGATCAGTTAGAACAGGAGCAAAGGAAAGAAGGGCTGGACAATGAGTGGAGAGAAAAATTAAGTGGAGACCTTGGTAGGCGAATGATGGAAATAAAAACACTGGGGAAGAGACAGAAGGGAGAGTCTGAATTGGGGAATGGCGAGGTAGCTGGAAAAGAGAGATAACGAGAAAGAAGAGGTGGAGGACTCCTTTCAGCCTCCTTAGCATTCTGAGCCATGGGTTATTTTGTTGTTATAGTTTAATAGGCTTTAGCTCTTTTTATTTCTCTCTCATTGCATTAGTGGCACCATTCAGATGAGAAAGAAGAAAAAGAAGAGAAAAAAGGAAAATGGTAATAGTCAATTTAGGGTAGAAAGGAAACCACACATACAAGAAAAAAACCTCACCAGGCGCCAGCACAAGGATGCACTCACCTTTTCCTGGGTCTCTCTGCCAGCCTGCGCTGGCCTGACACAGCTCCACGAGCGGTACCACACGGGGAAGGAGGAGGCCGGGAAGGGTGGAGGGAAGTGGGGCTCAGAGCAGGGGATTAGGGAAGGCAGCCTGGAGACAGGAGAGGTCCTGTACAGTGGGGGAGATCGTCATAAGTATCTGTTGCTCCTCTGAGGCAGATCTGCCTGTCCAGGGTTAGAGCAGGGGCAGGGACACAGAAAGCTCACGAAAAGCCCCGTGACGATTTCCTGTCTGAACTGTTGGTTGTGGTCACTGACTTGTCTTCTACCAATTGGTTATTATTATGATTGCCTGTTTTTCCTTATTTCAAGAGATTTTTACTGCCACTAAGTAATTTCTTTTGAGACAGTGTCTTGCTGTGCAGCCTGCATGATCATCCTGTTTCTGTTTTCTCAGTGTTGACTTACAAGCATGTGCCCAGTAGTGGAGTAATCTTATATCTCTCTCAAGATGCCACATACCTGTGTGAGACTTTGGGTTCTAGCCTCAGCATCATAAAATGAAACAAAACAAAATATCTCGATAAAAAAGGGAAACATAGCTTGTGTATATAAGGTGGGGGTTGTAGGGTGGGTATAGAATGGGCAAAATGAGAATTAAGTCTTGTTATATACTGGTACAAATTCCCAATGTTGAGTGTGATCACAGTGTATACATAAAATGTATCTATTTCACAATAAAAACAAAAACAAAAACAAAACAAAACAAAACAAAGGAAAAACAAAAGATGTTCCATGTTTATGAGGGCTATGTGCATTGTTTGATGCTGTAGTCTGACTCTCCAGAAATTAATGGGTAGGGAGTAGAGTAGAATTTCTAGTGTTTTTAGGTATACTAGCTTATAGACATACATTATTATTAACCCAACTGTTTAGTAGATTACTGATATAAACATGCTGTTGGTGATGACAGGCTACATTTCTCAGCTTTGACGAGATCACAGCGACTCTTCCAACCAAGTCATAGACATTATTACATTGAGCTGTCATAACTGTCCTATGTGGTATGTACCATCATTTTGTAAACACATTCATGGAGTCCCAAGTGGTGTGACTCAACCAAGCTACTAAGCCAGATTGGAGGCCAGTAGGAGATTTGAGCATGATAAGTGACATGATCTGAAATAATTTAAAGGATCACTGTGGGTGCTTTTCGGACCACAAAGGGCAGGAGCAGGAACAGAAAAATTTAGTAGATGAGGAATGACAAGGCTTGAGTCAAGTTAGGGATGGTGGAGCTGGTGAAAAGTGGTCACATACTTTCTCAATAGTTTGATAGTAAATAAAATAGAAGTTCTGACAGATTAGCTTTGAGCATGAGAAAGAAGATGTGAGAAGTCATGGATGAAACTCAGGTTTTGGCCTGAGAAACAGATTCTGTTAACTGAAATGGGAATAACAGAGAGCAGTGTAGCTCTGAGAGGGGAGGTAAGGACATTAATTCTGGGCATGTTGAGTTTGAAACCCAGTGAGATAACCAGGCTGAGGAGTTAAGTGTAGGTATCTGGGATGGCTGTTAAATTTGGGGATCAGCCGTGTGAACATAATACTCATGGCCATGACTTGGGCTGTGTTTACTGAACAAAGGCTCATAAGTAGAAGGCAGAGAGGAATACGACTCAGGTTCCGAGGCGCTAAATATTCAGTGCTTACAGATAAGTGAACTTAGGAAGAGCCAAAAAAAGATGATGAAGGAGGTTCACCAGTGAAGTAAGAAGAAAACCAATAGTTCTCTTTGCAGATTTTTGTAGCCAATGAGAAAAATATATCAATCAGGATAAAGAGATCCACTCTGCCTATAGAGCAAATAAAATGAGAACTAAAAATTGCAGGCTGGATTGAACCAGATCACTGTTCACTTTGACAGGAGAAGTTTAAGTGGAAGTGACCAGAGAGTGTAAGAGCTTGATAGGAAAAATTTCCAAGAAAGACTAAGAGAGAATTTGGAGATAAGACTTCTAGGGAATTTTGTTGTATAGGGGCATCAAAACAGAATTAATAAGAAAGGTATGGTTATAATTTGAATACATTTTTACTGTGAAGATTCTTGTGTTGGGTGTGAACAGTTTTCTTAAAGGTGCTCCACTATGTAGGTGTGATTAATTAAACCACTGACCAATGGTGAGTAGCTCAACCTTTAGCCTCTCTTCCCCCCAGGACAGTATGGCTAAATGTCTCAAGCCTCTAGTCACATGGTTGGTTGCTCTGGCAACTAGCCCCCATCCAGAGGCTGCCTAGAAGTCCCCAGCAATCAGTTAACTATTAGCATATAAAAAGACACATATTATATCACAAACCCAAAGGTTTTAGGAAGTATTTACTGGAAAAGTGGATTAAGACCAACACATATGTTTCTTGCTCTAAAGCACAGCATCACAGACACTAATTGTTTTGTGTCATCATATATACCATGGAAAATAAATGTAGTGATTGTCTCTTTTTAGTTCAATGCTTTGTGTTTTCTCCCCATTGGTAGGCATATGTAGCTGACATGTTGTGCTGCCTTTCGCTGCATGCCATTGGCTTCCTATTGGGCCCAAGTGTGAGGCCTGTGTGTTTGACTGTGTCACAGGAGAGCACTGTAAAGTTACTGCTGCACAATGCTCTCGGAGGCAGTGGCCTTTTGGGTCCAGGTAGAGAACTGTATAACACTCTTTCAGTCCAGGAGCTTTATTTTGGGGTTCATGGTCCAGAATGAATTGGCCGTTTCATATTTGAGATTCCCACGGATTTCATAATGGTGAGTATGAACCACAGTTTAAACAAAGACATAAAGGCTGCAGGAAAAAGGCAGAGGGGAGAATACAAATTCATTGCAAGGAGCCTCCACTGGGAGCAGCTGTTGCTGCATTTGAAAGAGCTATTTATTTTAATTGAGGGGCAATAGGATAATAATAAGGTGTAATAATGATGTGCCTTTGTGTGAGACCCTGGGAGACCTCCCCATGCATGAGGTAACCTGGTCTCTTCTCACTTGGGAATGAACCAGGTAGAACTGCTGCATTTGTGCTAAATAAATGAAACTGGGTCAGAGACTGAGCATCCCTCTCCCAAGAATATCCTGAAGCAATTATTCCTCCAGACCCTGCCTTTAGCAGTGAGAAAGAGTGACCATGTACAGACGGTGCTGCTTGATGAGTCTCCATATAACAAAGGACAAAGTCGTCAGGATGGAGTTCAGCTGTGCATGCAAATTTATCCTTGGGTAAATAGGTTAACAGGATAGGAAGTGTCAGAGATCAGGGCAAGCAAAGATTATTTCCAAAGTGACATAGAACAAGGACTTCAAACCAAGAACACAAAAATAGATGACCATAGGATTTTGGTATTTGGGGGACCTGGAGGGTAATCCAGGTTAGTTTACACCCCTTTTATCTCTTTGGAGTCTGTTTCTGAAGCCAAGTTTCCCTAAGTACGATCCCTAAGAGCCCCCAGGCACTGCAGAAGACAAATCCTTTCAGATTCACAGGAGTGAGTTTAGGTAATTAGTCAGGTAGGTCCTAAAGGTCATTGAGCCCCCAGGAGAAATAAAAGCTCTTCCTTGAAGAGGTGAATTCAGAATTCAGTATCAATGGCATGATAATTTCTTCAGGGCTTCTCAAACACTAATCTGAATCCCTAAAGGATTTTGTTAAAATACAGGTTCTTATTGAGTGGACCTGGAGCAGACTCCAAGATTTTGTATTTTTTAAGCACACCAGTGATGATAATGCTGTTAGTTTGAGGGGGAAGAAATGGAGGAGATTGCTTGACTATCCTTCACTTTGTTAAGTGAATTTATTCCCCTACTCATTGTTTTGTTGTATATTATCTTCTCTCAAGAGGAATTCATTTGCATGAGTTTTGTTTTTAGCTCTAAAGGTCCTCTTGATGAAGCATAGGTATGGACATTTCTAGTTCTTTAAGAATGGCATTGGCTAGGAGAAGTCATAGTTGCTGATGTGGATATAGAGCCATTTACTGGCTGCCACCCACTGGCTGTATGACCTTAGTGACCTTGAAAAGGACACAACCACTCTGGGCCACAGCTTCCTTATCTAGGAGAAGGAGATGAATAATTCTTGGTCTATTTACCTTATGGAGTGCTAATGATCTTGTAAAATGATGGGTATGCAACTACTTTGCAAAGTAAAGATGTGTTCTACAGAGATAGTAACTTACTATTCTGGTATTCATGCCCAGTATCTGAAGTCTAAGTCCTCTCTTGAAGAAAAGAGTACAGTAAAATGCTAATGGGTGACACAGAGGTTGGGTGGAATAGCTATCTCTGTGCTCTAGAATGCTTGTGTATTTCCTTAATTGCAGGCTTGTTTCTGTTTTGAGAGATGAGGCCTTCTCCTATCCCCTTCTCTGTAGTTCTGACCTCTTCTGTGGTGGTAAAGTCCCAGTTCCTCAGCATTCAGATCCAGCATTTCAGAGAGGATTATGACTGTGTTGAATCATCATTGTTGCACATTCCCTTTTTCTTTTTTTTTGAGACAGGGCCTAGCTTTGTAGTTCAGGCTGGTCCTGGGCTTACTGTGTAGCCCAAGTCAGCCTCAAACTCATGGCAATCGTTCTGCCTCTGCCTCTCTAGTGCTGGGATTACAGGTGTGAGCTGCCACTCCCAGCACTATGGCATGGGGTATTGATTGCTGATGGGTGTGAGTCACCATGCTCAGCATTGTTGTATGTGTTTACTGGGAATAGAACTTAGGACCTTGCGCTTGCAAGGCAGGCACTGGAACCACTGAGCTAAATTACCCGTCCCACAATCACTTTTGAGTCCTATGAACAGTTAGAAGTTCCACACATGGATTTTTCTAATTGTCTCAGATAAGAAGAATTATTCCCATTTTAGAGATGAAGGTTTTCTCCACTGGTCCAAGGTCAAGTAGTGGATCTACACTGCTACAGAGTTTCCAGTCTCAGCACATCTGACTTTGAAGCCTGCCTTAATTGTACTGTAACAAGTTGTTACCCTTCTCTCTGCCCTAGGTTGTCAGTGAAGTTCTGGTGATGAGCCCTCATGAAAAGTCTGATTTTGATGTCCATATGGTAAGTCAGCTGCAGAGCACTGGGGGAAATGTGGGCCAGTTGTGTGATGACATGATGACATGCACCATACTTGGTGTTGCTCTCCTCATGACATTAGCCTTGATTTGGGAATAAGAGAGCAGAGTTCTAGCTTTTACAGAAAGAGTAGTTATCAGTGACAGAAAGAAAGTAGAGTCTCACTTTAGGGAATTGGGCCAGCTGTCACTTACAAAGTAAAGGAAAGCCACCATCAGGGAGAGGTGACCTCCACTCTGTGCTGGATAGGAAGAGATTGGAGAGCAACCCAAGAGGAAGAAATTAGTGAAATGCATGTAAATTGGATTCCCAATGCAAGGCCAGGACATCAGTGCTACTTGGGATATTTATCTTCCGAAAGGTGGCTTCCATCCTTGTCACTGTATCTGTACTTGGTATCCCATTGCATTTGTCTTCTTTTTGTAAGCTTACTTTGTGGGATGTGTTTTATTCGCAATAATTCTCAAAACTGTTATTTGTGTGATTTATTGCCCTTGCGTGTTTATCTTACCTTCCCAGTTTTACCTTTCCTTCAATTGTGGTCCAACATTTTAGACTTTGACTTTCTATATTTCTCTAAGAGGAAATTTATCTTATTTTCATATTTATTTTAGCATTTGTCTTGTTCTCCCAACATGTTTCATTCTCAGAATTTATCTCTTTTATTTTGAAAATTTGTCTCAGAATGCAATTGTTTTCTTTTCCCTACTTGGTCTTTATTTGTTTAATATTTTACATCTTTTCTGTGTTTTCTGAGCCTTGGCTTTCAGAAGGCGCATTCTCTTGGGTAGGAAAGGCCTCGCTCTTTTTCAGTAGGCATGGATGTGGTGGGAAGTGCTTTATATTTTTCTGTGCACCTCAATTTTTCAATACGTACAAATGGGGGATATTAAAAGCCCAAGAGATAAACTGTGATCTCTGCTTTGTCTCAGAATAGCTTTGATAGTTGGCAGAATGAATATTTAGTTTGAAGACAGTCAAAGGGACGTTCCAGCTAAGGATACAGCCCGTTTTTCATTTTTCTTATCGGCTGTAAACGGAAAGCAGGTCTACTTGAGTGGTGTTTCTATAATTTTCTTTTTGACAGATCAAGACTGCTACAGGTTCCTCAGCAGTGACCAGAGTTACAACATCAGCATTTTTTTCTGGGCTTTTAATGAGTATGCAAATACATGTGCCAGAATCACCATTTTACCAAAGATGATGATAATACCAATTATGGACATTAACATTTCAATAGCTACATTTGTAGCTTACTGGGCACATCCATAGGTTTTCTTTCTTTTGATACTCACAGTAATTATGTGAGTCAGGATTGTTATTTCATTTACTAAGAG
>PVIR01010237.1:0-50659 GCA_004026965.1 Petromus typicus
ATAAACATTTAAGTACCCAAAGAGTGCTGCAATAGCCCAATACATAAAAGTTAGCAAACATTTTTGGCAGATGTTTTAAGTATTTGGGGCTACATCTCCCAAACCAACCAACCAGTTAGTGGTGAATGCCAAATAGTACCCCATATGGTTAAAAGTAGATAAATGTCACCTGTACCCAATGGTCTTCAATTGGCAAGTATGGTCTTTGAAGCACACTCAAAGCTAGAAATTGTTGCCTCAGGTGGATGAACATCTACTTCAGGAATTTGATCTGAGAATCCCTATTCTGGGCTCTCAGTGGGTGATCTCTTTCTTTCTTGAGGCATGTTACACAGTTATTCTACCACTGAGCCACAATGTCAGCCTCTTCTTCCTTCTTCCCTACAGTGATTTTCTGCCCTCCCTGTGGGTATCACACCATAGTCCCAAGATCTTAAAGAAGTGAAATGAAAATGAAGCAGCTAGTGTTTTTCAATTGTCACTTGGAGAGAGTGTAGATTTTTATTACATGGTAGCCTACCTGGGGAATAGTCTAGAAAGCAGTAGAATAAGTATTGTGCTGTAAACCTAATTGAGGACTTCTGAGATTCCTTGCTCGAGTATGTATCCACGTCTGTTTGTCATGGTTGTGTGTCCTGTGATGATCAGATTGACCTGCTGTACGTTGTTCCCAAGTAAAGAATTAGTGCAAGGGATTTAAGAGGGAATCTTTTAAACACTTCATCTACGGTGGTACATACTCAATCCTAGGTTGTATTATAGAACTGCAACAGAGGGTTGAACAGTGTCCCAGATACTTGGATTAGTGAGATCAGGGCAGACAGGAAAGAGATTCTTGTCACGTATGGGGATAGAGATGAGGAGAGTATGTTGGAGTAGCTTGAAAAAGAAATAAAGTCTTGATGCCTGAGCTGTTCTCAGCAACTGTAAGGTGACCAGCATTTTAAGTGTTGCTATGGTATCTCTCCTTAAAAGTGGAACTAGAAGTGAGGTATAACTGGAAATCGGTGCATGAACTGTACCTGCTTGAGAGTGCATAATAGTTATGGTGTGACTCAGGCCTGCAACACAGTACCTGAAATTCCCATGACGGAGGTTGAGGCTGGTAAAGTCAGGCCTGAGTATTTGAGTAGTGTAGAGTAAGTGGCTGAGGACTGTTGACCTGGGTTATCAATAACCTACAATAGAACATTTATAAAAGGTTTTCTGAGGCCTAGGGGTCTATAGCAAGCATAATTGGAACAAAGTAAGCAGTTGGAGCTACCCTGTACAATGGTGAGTAGCATGGCCAAGAGGTTGAACAAAGGATTGTAGGCATCTTATATAGCCTCTGGGGGTGGGCATAGGATAACAGGAAGAGGAAAGGTACAGTACACTTCTCTAATTGGTGGATCTCTCCATGACAGAGTAATGACTTCAAGGGTCAAAGGGCAGGAGGAGTATCTCTGGGTGAAGTGGCCATTTTGGCTTTGTTCCTGGGAACCTAAGGGGTTGTGGGAAGGAGTGTGGCGTTTTGACAGAGACATGCCACCCTTGCTGTCTTCTGATCCTACAAATCTATTACCCAGAGAGGTGCTAGGGTCTTGCTACCTCTACTTGGCAAGTGGGGGAATCTGAGACTCAAGAAGTTCTGAAAAATATGATCAGAAATCTTAGGTAAGTAGGCTGAGCAGACCTAAATAGAAGAGCCCTTCAGGTGAAAGTCACCTCTTTGCTATCCCTGATTTACTTTAAACCAGAGCTGTTTGAAATGAAGGTCATGGTCAATTGCACCTGAGGTTTAAACACATCATCCTATGAAAGACACTGTACAGTGACCCCTCTGCATCCACTGGGGACCAGTGCAGGGCTTCCCAAGAATACTGAGATCATGCATGTTAGTCCTGCATATAAAATGGCATGGCTTCAAAAATAACCTATCTGTATTTATAGTTCTAATACATTTAAGTGGAATGCAGATGTTAGCAGTATCCACCTGGTCTCCCTGTACCCTTCTGTCTAGTGCAGTCGATCCTCCAGGATTGTGTTCTAACTTCCAACTTAGCTCAGTCCTATCTCTTGTGAGATTGTATCAACAGGCATCAACTATATAAGGACTTGGGTAAAATAGCTCATGAAGGTTCTAAAAAGAATGATTGTTTGAGACATCCTACATATTTAAGATGAGTGGGGGAAAATATCTCTGAACCTGCTAGAGCCCAAAGTCCAGAAGAGACATGTTGGCCTAATAGGGTTACTCTCTGGGCCAGTATAGCTTTGTGAGTCCCATGGTAACCAGCGCTATTCATCCATCTGTGTCTAGGGTGTGAGTTCATTACTGCTGTCTAGGAAGTGAATAGAAACCAAAATAGTTTATCCAAGATTCTCCATCTGTGCAGTATACATTTCCCTACCTATTTCACTATGGTAAAAGCCAAACTGTAGGAAGCATACATTCTCTTCCCCATGGTTGACCTGCTGTACTGCTGTCTTCCCCAGTATCCTGTCTCCTAAAAAGATAATGAGTCTCAGCTATAGGACACTTGCCTTCACTGGCAATCATTGTCCCCTTCTGAGTGGCACCCAATTATTCACAAAAACACTAAACATGGCAAACACCTCTCTGCTCTTTTAGGGTAGGCTCATTTTTTTTTTCTGTGCCAAGAAATTCCTTGAATCTGTGTTCTTTTGCTTTTATTCTTGTGATGAATCAAAAGAACATGGTGTTATCTCTTCTTGGAAGTATTACTTGAAGCCCTGTTTCTGTCTTGTGCCATCTGCCTGCCATCCTCAACTCCCCCACCCTCCATAGCACTGCAGTACACTGCTCTCCACTTCATGCCTGCAGAGCCAGGCACCTCCTTTTCCTATCCCAGGTCTGAGAATTGGGTGGGCTGAGTGTCCATCACATCTGCACAGAGCACAGTAGGGATTATGCCATATACAAATGAAAGTCTCCTTCATTCTCCTGACTGTCATCTCTACTGCTGAGTCATCTCTACTATCATCTCTACTGTCTGCATTTCACCTCCAGGTTAGCAAGATGGTGCCCTGCATTGTAACTGATAGAATGAACCCAGATTCTGCGCACAGTGCTCTAGGATAGGGCAGTGCAAAGTTAAATGAGGCATGGGACCATCTCCCAGTAATCTTGCATGGCCATGCTTCCCATTTGATGTGCAGTTTCATTTTATTCTGAATCAAGTGTACCCTGCCTCTCTCGGGAGGCCCACTTGCTTTCCTGAATAATGTCCAGAAGGAAACTGCTATCCGTGAGCTCTCCTCTATGACATCCCTGCTCTGTCCACAGTTTCAGACCCAAACGTGCACTCTGATGAAGCTTCTCTAACTTCACCTCATAGTCTAGACCACTGTGAGTGGTAGAATGTGGGTCTTAAGTGTCCCCAGTGGTCCATATGTGGAAGTGGAAGGCTGGCTTGCTTGTCTGTGGCACTATTGTGCAGTAGAATAGGTGGGGCCTAACAGGGGAAGGGACGGAAAAGAAGGGGAGAAGAGAGAGGGATAAAAGGAATTTGGGCACTTAGAGGTTTGATTCTGCAGGAGATGTAGGGAACCTGCACCTCCTTCCTCCTGAGCCCCTTCCTGGCTCTCTCTCCTGTTCCTTGGCTGCCTCGTGAGTAGTTCTGTCTGCTGTGCTTCCCACCAAGGTGGACTGTTCTGTCACAGGCCCAGCAGCAGGGCCAGGTGACCATGGATGGAAACTTCTAACCATGTCCCTGAATAAGCCCTTCCTCTTATAAGCTGAAATCTCAGGCTTTTTGTGAAGCAACAGAAAGCTGAGTAGCACAATCGCAAGGCTTAGGAGGGTCCCTCCACTTCTGCTGACTTCTGTCCATGCCTTGCATCCAGTGATACACTGAGAGGGCTTCACGCTCTTGAGGGAGTCATGGTGGAGCTGTTCGAGGGTCTTCTGCAGTGTGCTCCTCCTCTCCATCCACTTGGCTCTGTGGCCACTGCAACCTTTTGAAGAACAGGTCCTTAGGAATGAAAAGAATTTTTAAATAAATGAAAGCTCCAAGTAGCTAAACCAACTTTCCAAGGATATACTAGTGAAGAGCCAACTGGGAGTGGAGCTCAGGGTATCAGATTTCAATTCCAAAGCTTGGGGACTGAATGATCTTCCTTCTCCTTGATGTCCAGACTAAAGAGAGACACCTTTTGATCCTACTCTGCCAGGTGGGCCCAGGAAGCAGGTGTCCCCTGAGTACTGTGCAGATGCACACAGAGCTGCCTCCCAGGTCTGGGGAAAATCCTCAAAGAGTACAGAAGGCCAGGAACATGATAGTCATTTTGCTCAGTGGCCAGGAGCATGGGTCCACCTTGAGTTTAATTCTGAGCTTCAAACCTGTTACAGGTGTGATGAGGTAAGGTGACCTCTCACCTCTGCCTCCTCCGTTGGAAAATAATGATAGGTGTCAACCTTGGAGACAGTGTGAGATTGTGTGTCTGTGACAGTGCTGAAGATGATGATAAAAGGAGAAAAAATTCAACCTGTTATATTTCTGAATGGATATAGTGTATTTTCACATTGATAGAATATATTAATCTTCATATTAGCCTTGTGAGTAATAATATGGTCATCCTCATTTAAGAGCATGTTTGACTTTGGTTATGGCAGGACTGGACCCTAAACCAAGATGATTTTCTAAGTAATAATACATTCTTTAAGCTACATCAAACTTTCCATCTTACAGCATAATTATACATATTTTCATAGAATGTTTGATGACAGGAAGAGATGAGCCTTTACTGAAATCATAATGAAACAGAGAGGGAAGGCCCCAGATTCAGGATGTAGTAGATAATATTGTGGTTTAATGGAGTTACATATCAAGGGTGCCTTAGCTGATAGGACTGGGACTGGGAGTTTTTAGAGGAGAATATTTGCATGTATGTAATGAGATGTCTTGGGGATAGGACCCAAGTCAGAGATGGTATTCATTTATGTTTCATACATACCTGCCTAAGGGTAGCCTATGTAGTATTTTGAATGTGCCTGCGTTTTGGTTGCAGCCTGTCACATGGAGTCAGGTGTGGAATTTTCTGCTTCTGCTGTCCTGTCAGCATTCCAAAAATTTCAGATTTTGGACCATTTTGGATTTCAGATTTTTACATTGGGGTGCTCAGTCTGCACCACTGCAATAAAGGGTTTCACAAGAAATAATGGAAAAATGGAGCAGGACCCACAGTGTGTTGTATGACTAAACATTGCTTCTTAGTGACATCATTGCAGCCCAGGCTAAGATGAGGTACTGAGCAGACAAAGGCACAGGACCTCACTGGATCCTGTCTCCCAGGGCATTGAACATTTTCCTGAGTATAATAATAATATGACAAAGAACAGGGGTCTCTAGCAGTTGCTAATCCTAAAGTCTTGTCCCTTTTAAGTCACTCTGATGCCAGGACAGCACCAGAGTTAGATTTTGTGACCACTGAGTGGCATCCCAGGGCAGGGATTGCACTGACCTGACAGAAAGGCAGTGGCATGAAATTCAGATCAGAGCTGTTAAACTACACACAGGTGTTAAACCTCGGTAACTCATGTCAAGGGCATGTGCAGGCCCATGCAGTTTAGGGCCAACCAGCAGCAGTGACTCAAAATATCTGTCTTATTTCCAAAATTTATGGCTCATTTGCATTTCATTTCTGTATAAATCTTTTGAAGAGTTAGAATTCTATCTTTTCAACATGATCAGCAGGTTCTTATCATTTTTTCCAAAATGAAATTAAGTAATTGAAGCAAGGAAATGAGAAACCCAGCCATCGCTGTTCTGAGATGTTTCCACCCTGGCAGGAGGAGCAGGGTATGGAGGCGGCGGCCTTCTCCCCTCCTTGCTAGCTCTTGACCTGCACTCTGCCCCAGCCCAGACTGAGGAGGAGAACTGGACCAGAAAATTATTATAGGGAGCTTTCTTCTGAGAAGCAATAAAATGAAACCAAAGGCAAACATTCATTTCTTTTTCCAATTACACTGTCATGTGGATATTTCTGACCAGACGCTTAGACTGGCATCAGAAATGTGTAAGTAATCTTACTGCAAAATTTACAAAGCTGCCTATTTTGGGATTTGGGTCCAGCTGAGAGGAGCTATTTCAACCACTTTTGTGCTTTGTTTTTCACTATTAAATGATATGATTGGCCCAACAGATACATTTTGGGGCTGAGATCGAAAAAGTAGAGTGCAGTGATATGAAACACTTTTTAAGGTCCTTACATGGTGCCATAGTTTTAATAGTAATGCAAGAAATAAGGCCATATGCTAGAGTAGGAAGACAAAAGAACTAGCTCTAGAAAATGGAAATTATCTAGAAAAAAGATACAATTTATTTTCCAGTAATGGGTTCATATGCACTGTAGTGTAAGCTACTCCCACGCAATAGCTTCATGCAGTTTTCAATCCCACAGTAGCAAGATACACAAATTATAAATATGTTCATATGCCTCCTCCTGTGTCATGTCTAGGATGGAACGGGACCCTCAGGAATGTCCTCAGACTATGTAAAAGGATCGTTGTTCTGAGAGAAGTTTAAAAAGCCTACATACTTTGATTAATGAGATTAAAGACCAGCCTGTGGTCATTTTGTGAATAGAAATGAGATTTTATGATACGAGTCTGTTTATAGTAAAGTATGCTTTAATGATGAAGGTGTAATAAGATATTCCAGCCTAGTAGGAAGTGAAACTAATACACTTTCTAGGCTTCTGATTCCTCAGAAGGTAAGGAGCCCCCACAATGGAATGCTACCCCAGGTAGGCTGTGGCCCTCAGTCTAGAGATGGACACCAGCTTTGACTCTACCCTGCTGCCAGCGATGGCAGTCTCTGCTGGGGGAGGAAGCTCCACTCACTCCTCCTGATCGGAGTCTTTGTTTCCCTCCAGAGCTTGGGGGAACTTTCCACAGAGACTGTCTAAAGTCATCCTTCTGCTCAAGCAAAGAATGCTTTGCACCTTCTCACTGGAAAAAAAGTAAAGAATGGCTTCCATGACTGGTATTATGATCTCAGCTCAGTCAGCAGCCATTTATTAAGTATAAGAGTTAGTCAGTATCGTAGACCTAAACAACATGAATTCACTTAAAGATGTGGAAGAGAAAGTTCATATATACCAGCGTGGAGGTGTGTGGGACTCAGGGGGATTTTCTGTATTTCTAGAATTGAAAAGGTTTGGAGCTGATTAGGAAAAAAAAATTTTTTTAATTCTAGCATATGAATTTTTTTTATTTTTTGTAAAATTTTTTTAAATCTTTCTTGGTACATTACATATATGCATCATGATTGCACTCCATAATGGATTTGTACCAGTATATGACACAACTTAATTCTCATTTTTTCCCATAGCCCTACACATTCTACCACCCCCCCATATACATAAAATTTGTTTCCTTACTTTTTTGTTATAATCTCATTATTTTGAGCATTTTCTATTTCACAGTATATAACATACAATTCTAGGACTTATTTACATCTTTATTTTCTCATACCAGAAAAAGAGGTGACATGTACCTATCTGTGCCCTATTTATTTCACTTATGAGGATATCCTCAAGGTATGTCCATTTAAGTATAAATGATTCAAACTCATCATTTTTTATGGCAGAATAATACTCCATTCTGTAGAAGAACCACAGCTTTTTTATCCAGTCTCCAATGGGACCTCATTCTTTTAAAAAGCTTCTGCACAGCAAAGGAAACCACTAACAGAGCAAAAAGGCAACCAATAATGTGGGGAAAAATCTTTACCAGCTGCTTTTCAGATAAAGGGCTACTATCTAGAATATATAAAGAGCTCAAAAAAATCAGCCCACCCAAGTTTAATGACCCAATTCAAAAATGGACATCTGAAATGAACAGGTATTTTTCAGAGGAAGAAGTAAGAGCAGCTAAGAAGCATATGAAGAAATGCTCAACATCATTAGTCATTCGAGAGATGCAGATGAAAACAACACTGAGATTTCATCTCACTCCACATAGAATGGCTGCCATTTCAGATTCAGCAAACGGCAAATGTTAGCGAGGCTGCGGAGAAGAAGGAACCCTTCTCCACTGTTGGTGGGACTGTAGACTCATACAACCATGTGGAGATCAGTTTGGATATTCCTCAAAAAGCTAGGATTGGAGGTCCCATTTGATCTGGTCATTGCCCTGCTAGGTGTATACACAAAAGAATTAAAAGACTCATATCACAGTGACATATGTGCACCCATGTTTATAGCAGCCCAATTTGTGATTGCTACATCTTGGAAACAACTGTAGCATATGAATTTGAGACATTTGCCAAGGCAGTCGGTCCCCTGCCTTCCAAACCTGCTGAGAGGCACCACTGCTTGATAATGGAACACACACACACACACACACACAGAGGCCTCTTCCTTCCTGTTGATCTGAGAGTGGGACTTAAACAGTGGAAAAAAAGAAGTCACATTTTGGAGAAATGCAGTGCTTCCTTCCCTCTCCAAAGCCAGAAGTCCCCAAGGAGTGACTTACACCGTTAAGGTGATCTACTGGACCCTGGCACCTGATTTCTCTATCTGTTTGTTGACTTGCTCTATGTTACCAGAGAACGGGGCAGCGATGGAGCAGGCTGTGGGAAAATAAAGCGAGTGGGAAAAGCAAAGACAGAAGGGGCAAAGAGGACTACAGGATTCCTGAGTCTTCATTTTCTGGGAGTGAGGGTGATGGAGATGAACCTTGCCCATGAGTTTGACTGGAGAGGATGAGACCAAGAACCACAAATTTGCTGAGGCTGTTTCCTGCGAGGCTGAGATGATGTTCCTGCCAGTGGCAGACATAACTGTCATTCCCAAGGGGCAGTAGGTGCTCAGGGCATCGGCTGGAATTCTGGTCACTCACTCACTATCACTGAGAAATTTTTGAGTCACACTATTAACAGTTATCTTTAAAATCTTGTAAGGCATCCAAGAGAAGGGCAGCCGACTCTCCACAGAGACAACAGTAAGGGAATGTGTTTTCCTTCCTGCTGTCACAAAGCACAGAGATAAGCTCAAGGAGGAAGGGACACACAGAGAAAGGGACAACTTCTCCTGTACCTCTGGGACCGAGCACCAAAGCAGAGGTGGCAAACTGAGGTCACATGTGCCACAGCAAGCACACAGAGCCCTCCCTGTCAACACACAAGCCAAATGCCCCACCGCTGAGCACCAGACCTTCAGCTCTAATTGCAGCGTTGGGCATTTAGTGATAAATAAGTGGGTTTGGGGTTGCAGGTTGGACATTCAGCCTCTAAAAGTTCTCGAGCCTGTCATATGTCCACGCTATGTGTACATGTGTGCTGAAAATGAGTCTGCGGGTTCTGGGGGCATGGATGGAATTTGGATCGTGTGGGGAGATTAAAGTTTTAAAACTAGCAAAAATGAATCTTAAAACTAAGTTCAATTATTTTAATAGCTAGATATTAAAAAGCTCTGTAATTAAAATGAAATGCTTAGGAGGCTGAGGAAGCAGTTTGCAAACTTGATGCCAAGATAGGCAACTTAGACAGACATCTTCTGATGATAAAAAGAAGCTGGAGGTGTAGCTCGGGATGAAGCCCTTGCATGGAATGTGTGCACAGAGAAGCCAGAGAGAGAGGGAGGTGGAAGTGGACAGGGACAGGGAACAGGAGAAGGAGGGGAAAGTGAAGGGGAGGGAAGAAAAGCAAAGAGAGGGGAGCAGGACAGAAGAGAGTGGAAGGAGGAAACAATCTTCAGGGGCCTTTCACTGTAGTTGGTTCTACCAAGGACAGTTGTTAGTGATAAACAGAAAAATTAAATGTTATCTCCTGTCATGTTAGACTCAACACCCTAATCACGCCCAGTTTCTTAAAATACCAGTGACATTATGGTGTGGCAGGTGGCCCCCACCAGAGACACACCTGTATGAAGCAGAGGTGAAGGGTGGGCCCTGCGCAAAAGCTTAGGGAAAGTTTCAGAGAAGTCACAGGCAGTTTAGCTGATAAAAGGCTGGTAAGACCATTCCAGTCTTGAGGAATGACATGTGTCAAGGTGCTGAGGTAGAAATGGTATCACATATTTGGGAACTAAGCAAAGTGGAACAAAATCTGAAAAGAAGTGACAGGGAGGAGGCTGGAAACATGAGATCTATATCAGGTGCTTGTGCTTGCTTCCTGCGGGCACTGAACTTTATCTTGTGACTGAGAATGCACGAGCCTTTTGATGTGGAAGACTTGGTCATATTTACCATAGGGATACCATCTTCTGCCTTAGATCCATGCAAAGTGAGCACTTGCTTGACACAAGGACTCTCCCTGAGAGGCAGAGAAAAAAGTCTCATTTTGCTTGGTGCAATTACAGTTCTGTTCCTTTTCTCCCTCAAAAGCCCATCAATTTAGACAATAAGTTCTAGTCACCTTACTCTGCAGTGCCCTTGTAGCTAGTCTTGAATGTTTTGTATCCATTCTGCAGTCCCACATTGCTGTCACTGGGGAGTCTTGAGACCCTTGGGGAGGAACTCAACATGGGGTGTGTGTGTCTCAGTGAGGGATGAGGGAGTTGGAAACAATGCCCGGCATCCTGGCTTGGGACCTGGTGATTAATTAGTAAACAGATTCGCCAGCTGAAGGTCTCTTGAGAGGTTTGTGATAATGGGGGCAACTATAGATTCCTTCCCAAAGAATAAACACAGCTCTCTGACTTATAAGAAAAAGAGTAAGAGAAAAAAATTGGTTGAAGAATAAATAAAAGAACAAAGTAATATTTATAATCAAGAACAAATTAACTCACTACTGAAGTGAAATTCCACACCAAAGTTTTGGCTAGAGAGTACGATGACAGTCCTGCCTGCCAGCTTTGAAAGGTCACCGTGTGGGCCATGGGGAATCCTCACCACACTCAAGGAGAAATCTGCCTTTTCTCTCCTCCCCTCTCTCCTCCTCCTTTCACTCTCCTTCTTCCTCTCCTCTTCCTTTCCCCTCCATCTTCTTAAGTAACAATCCCAACAAAGTGAGCTGATAGCACATGTACTTATTGGAAGAGGCTCCAACTTAGACACTGGCCTACATGAAACAGAGTTTTTAGCATCGAAATGACAAAGCACAGTGGAAGAAACAGTGGAATTCAGAAATCGTGGGCTTCACCTGCCCTTTCCAACATCCTGTGTGATCCAACACACACAATAATTCATTTTTCTCTGCTCTCACATTTATGATCTGTAAATTGTTTGTTATTAATTTTCCTTCATGATATCCAGGGTGCAATACAACTTCATATCTGAGAAGTGCAGAGCAAACTGTGAAGGGGTTACTGACTTATTTACTGATTGTGGTATTGAGACTCTAACACCAGACTCTGTGCAGGTCAGGCCAACATTACCACTGAGCTACGCCCATCTTAAAGTAACCAGTACCACGTACCACAGTGCCGGATTGCTGTGATATGAGTTTGAGGCTGAGCTCAGGGCCAGCCTGAACCACAAAGCAAGACCCTGTCTCAAAAAACCTAAAAAAAAAAGTGTTCTTGGAATGCTGTGTTTTCACATCATTGTCTTTTGTCTGTCCTTCAGTTTTTAATTCTCCTTTGCCTTAGTCTGGCCCAATAATGAATAGATCTTTCCTTTTTACTGTGATCCTATTGCTAAACAAGTATGTTAGCAATTCACCCTCAAAGTAAGATCCTTTATGAAGACACAATTGCCAAAATGCCTTGCAGTCTACTTCTAATTCTTGTCGGACTCTGGTCTCTGCAGGGTCCACGCTGAACTCCAGGTGGCCCGCTGTGTATTGGGTGAGTGGCCACTTCAGCCAGGCAGGTGGCTTCTGTCACCTGGAACAAGCTTGGTCCCTGACCACTTCGCTAGAGTACCTTGCTAGATGGTGCTGACTGGAAGTGATTGGAATGTCCTTGTCACCATTTTCACTCCATGGTCAGGCATTAGTTTGAATACAGTTTCTTGCTTTCCATAAGTTTTTGAAAATTTTTATTGGAAGCATCAAATTGATGGCTACAATCTAACCCTGCCAAGAGACATGGTGTTAATTAGCTCTACAACAGGGAACTACCGAGGGAAGATCCTTCCTAAGCAACAAAACAAAGAAAGAATCTCTGTGCCAGTGCCAAGGGAATAAATTGCTGCCATTTGGGAAATGCATTAATTCTTTCAGGCTATGGTGCCATGCTGTGTAATAAAAGGGGCAATTTATCAAATGGTATCTTAATGGCCTAGAAGGGTTAATGCACCGTTAGTGGAAGATTATGCTCTTTTCCCCAGTAAAATCATCATGATTTCTTCAGAGTCATTTAGGTTAGAATATAATGCCATTACCCCCAAGAAGGAAAAGGAAAAGATAAAGAGGAAGACAGATTTTTAAAAAAAGAAAAGAAAAATTGCATTGTGATTTTAAGCTCTGCATTTTGGGGGAAGAAGGGCCCCTAATCCATGCTCTTAGCGGCTGCTCTCACCTCCCATCCCCACAGTCCGCAAACACACCTAGATAAAAATTGCCGTCCTTGTAATCAGTGTGCATTCGCGGCCCCTGTGGACTCACAATGGAAGTGATTAGAGTGGTCAGGAGGAGTGTTTAATTAAAGATGCCGTTGACAAGATAACAGTGTCTTTGAATGTTGGGAAGGGATCTGAGTGGAGGGCACCTCCATTTCCTGTGGAGAAAGACACCGGTTCATGGGTTTGATTGCACATTGTACGCGAGCTCTGCATACTATCATTATTTTTATTTGTATGCACCATCGTTTTGGTGGCCATGATGGAACAAGAACTAACCTATCTTATTAAAATATTTAATATATATCACCCTGTGCACATCCCTTCCTCATAGACTAATAAAATACCCAGACAGGATGCCAGCTCAGTGCAGGCTGCCTCCCAGCAGTCTTTTAAAAACTTGCACAGTCACCCTCCTGACCATCAGGGCTTTAACTTTTCAGTTAAAATATAATAATTTTCCAGGACCCCAGTGAGTTACATCCAGAGGAAGTCTCACTCTGGAAGCTATAGTAGGGGCTTTAGAAGCTGAAGCTTTGAAATTAACCCAAAAAGGAGCAAACCCCTTGGTCAAGTTGGGGAATGTCTGGGTGACAAGATGGACTAAGTGCAGCAGCAGAGGTTTTTAGGGCAAGGAAAGCATCGTGACACATAGCAGAGCAGCTCCTCAAATGTTTCCATACCCTGATGCCTGTGGCCTGTGGACAACATCACTCTGCATGGAAAGGGAAGGGGCCCTGGAAATCTAAGGTTACAGACTTGGAGAAGCAGGGGCTGTGTGCTGTCCAGGCAGGTGCAGCAGCAGGGTTGTCCACTGTGGCCATTTCATGCACTGACTCAACCAAGGCTTCCTTCAGTGACTATGGCTAGTCCCAACTTGCATGCCAGCATTTTGTGTGAAAATCCTAGGGACTGGACTGAAAACGTAGTCTAGTTACACTCAGTACAAGAGCCATTGCCTACGCTGCATAAGGCCCAGGTCTCATCCCACAAAGGAAGGAAAGGGGAGAAAGAAGAGGATAGGGGAAGGGAGAGAGAAGGAGGGAGGAGTGGAAGAAAAAACAGAAGAGGGGAGAGGGAGGGAGGGAGAGAGAGAGGGCAGGTGAGGAGGTAGATCTGGAGAATATGTCCCATATGAACATTTTCCTTGTCTCTTCCCCTCCTGCTGTCCTCCTGTCCCATATGACCCCCATATCACACAAATAGGACAGCAGATTCTAGACCCAGCTCTGCCTCAGAGTTGCAGTGTGACTTCGGGTGTGTCACTTCACCTAAACTTGGTCAGTGTGGGTCTCACTATTGATAGATCTTTCTGCAGCCTACAGTAAAATGACTCCACAAAGGAGGATTTCTGATTTCCTCCAGATAAGGCCATTTTCCCCATTCAAAGTGACAATGAATAAACGACTTACTAGATATTAGAATGTGCTACACCACGGGATGTGTAGACACCTTCTCCTCCTCTCTCCTCTGTCATTCACAGCAAGCCATCATTTCAATTCTAACAAACAAGCTCAATGCCTGCACAACGCTGCATGAAAGATGAGGCTTAAATTGTGGCTGGGAGCTTGTGATTTGCACCTGATTTGTGATTCCTTCAGTTTATTAATTGGTAAACATCCTATGAATGTATGTGTGTAAACTAAAGCCTTTAACACATGCAGTTTAATTGCTTAGCACGGCAGTGTTCAAATTTTAGCAAATAGAGATATACTGATAGCACACATGCTCCCCTCCCACCCCAGACCCTGGTCCCTGAGTCCACCCTATAATCCTCTGTCCTGAACTGTGCATGTTGCTGTTTGTAACCCACTGTTTCAGTTTCTCCGTTTCCTGCCCCAGCTAATGAACCATAAGAGCTTTATGAGCTAGGAAATGATTTCCATTTGCTGCTAATCAACACCCAACCCGATGTGCTGGGTAATGGGGGAGGGGCGCCGGAAGCAGCCCCAGTGCCGGGCAATCTTCTGTCCGCTTGGGCTAGCCTGGGCTTTCAGACTGAGCGTTCAAACTTGACCGGTATCCATGCCCCATTTCCAAAGCCCGCCCTGTATTTTCAGAGCAGCAAACTCACCGTACCTGAAGCTTTGCTTTGGGCTCTGTCTCAGTGACACAGTTCTAAATGCTAGTGCCAGAGCCAGCTTGCACATAGGGGATGCCGGTATAAAAGGAAGAGTTCCTGGCTCCTACTTGAGAAACAGTAAATGAAAGATTTCTTCAGGTGGAGTTCAGTAATATAATATGAAATAAGCTCCCCTAGGAATTCTCAGCCACATCCCAGTGTTAGAGCCACTTACAGAGAAAAAGTAAAGGGTGTTTTATAGTGGAAGATTCCATTTCACTTTACCCTCTTATCTGTTTTGTTCCTCATGCCCAGGTCTCCTTGTCCAGATATGTTTCCTCAAGCCATGCATAGGGGTTAGCGAATCATAGTGCTCGGGACATGTAAATGTCCCAGTCATGGTGTTGAGTAAACTGCACAGAAAACTAGCTTTAAAGGGCCCGGATCTCCGGCACCATCTGTGGTCTGATTTTTCCGGGGGCTACTATGTCATCTCTGGGAAGAGCTGACAATGGGACCCGGCATCTGAGTCTTCAGAGACAAAAGACTCAAACCCTGAAAGCTTGAGTGTTTTTAAATCCATAGCAACTTTAGCACCCTAGGTCAAAATCTGAAGGTTTTAATGAAAAGATAAAAGGAGAATGCTAATATTTAAAGTCATTTCTTGTTGGGAAGAAGTTGTAGGAGGGTGGAACTCTGTTGTTCTCTGAGCTCTAATTTGAAGACAGCAGCTCCAGTCTGTCTGTTATGTCTGTTTCATTAAAACATGATTTATGTATTGACGCAGGACCTGCCATAGCAAAACTACCATCTCGCTCCTGCCTTCCTGAATGATACTTCATGTTAGGGTGATCAAACCTGCATTAGACTATGCTACAGACCAGAAGGCAGGGAGGAGGCAACAATAATCACCAAGTGCAGCATGGCAGGCAGAAGCCACGCAAATCTCCTTCCTAAACTTGGCACTGTTTGATTTCTGCTTAAAGAAAATGGCATTTTACAAGTTTAAGCATCAGAACAAGCAATGTCCCTTGCAAAAGCAGACTGTGCGGGCGTGACCAGCAGCAGGGGCATGGCGGCGACCCCCACTGTGACCTTTGCCACTGGTACACGGTTGGGCTATCACATCACTTGCCCCAGTGCCTTGCCGCCACCACCTCCCCATGAACATTTCGGGTAACAGTCAGTAGCTTTGCTGATTTTCTTGTCCAAATTATGGAAATATTTTTCCCCCAGTTCTTCTAGTCTCATGTTTCCATTCAAATTTATTTTATTTTTGTTTAATTCCAGTCTTGATGAAAAACTACAAGAATAATCTAGAAAGAATTCTTACCCCCTATATTCACATGTCTATGTCAATATTTCACAACATTTGCCATATTTGTCTCTCCCTGTGTGTATACATAAATATATGTACACATACATGTTTTTAACAGCCCCTTTACCCCAATACTTCAGTGTAGATCTCCAAAATAAGAATATATCTCACACAGCAGTATAATTATCAAAACCAGACAACACTAACAAAAGAGTATTACCTAACTCTCAGACTTTACATTTCACCTGTTACTCAATGTCTTTTGTAGGAAATTAGAATCCAAGTCTATTGATTTAATTTTCATGTGTCTTTAGTCTCTTTAATGAACAAGTCTATCTTTGTGAGTCATGACAGTGAGCTTGTATATGTGTGAGCAGTTGTTATGGAGTGTCCCTCTCATGTAAATTGTAAGATGTTTCCCTTTGGGAAGATTCAAGTTGTGCTGTTTGGGCAGGAATGTCATAAACTGGGTGCTGAGTTCTCTGGATTGCAGCATATCAGGACGTGGATCTGTCCATTTGTCTCCTTATTAGCAAAGTTACCTTTCATAAGGTGTTAGTTTGTGTCTTCCAAAATTCTTTATAGTAAGATGATATTGTAAGTTTCTGTGGTGAGTTACTTTGGGACCATGCACATAGTTCATTACTCTGTGATATTCACTCAATAAATTGGCATCCACCCATGACACTTGATGGAATCAAGCATTATTGTATCTATTGCCAAGTAATGGTTTTCTCCATTGATTAGATTTTTGTTATATGGAAAGGTTTTCTTCTCATGCATTCGTTATCTTTTTGTGGCTTTTTATAGGACTCAGTGGATTCTAATATTTTATTGCCATTACTTATGTTGATACTTAAAATGTTCTAGAGGTGGTTGGTGGGAACCACTAAGCTGTCTTCTAGATTTTTTCAACAGATATTGTGAGTCATTATACCCAGCGTATAACAGGCACTAAGGCTTCAGTTGTAAGCAACACATTGTAAACATTCTCCTGGCTTATGCAGCTTACATGCTAGTTTGCAGATGAAAAAATAGCACTCCATAAATTGTACAGCATACTAGAAAGCACTAAGTATGGCAGAAAAAGAAGCAGTGACCAGCTTTTGGTGTAAGGAAAGCTGCCTTTCCCAAGGCGTGGGCACGGTGGCTTTCTTGGGTGAAGCACGTGGGAGGCTGGATCAGTGAGGACTGACTGCAGCCTTCGGTGGGGGGGCAACAAGCTTTCATTTTGGCAGCATGACTGGTGCTGCCATGCTGAGAGCAGACATGCAGGGTGGGGTGCCCAGGTCTCTGAAATGCCCACATTGCTCACTCACAAGGCCTTGAGAGTTGCATTAGAGCATGTGTTGTTGACACAGTGACAATTGACAGAGTCACTTAGCAATTACTGAGCAGAGTCCCTGTACGAACAAGACCTGGACCTCAACATGAATATCCCCTCTCGTGCACACACAGGATTCATACTATGGGGACACACACATGGACACAGGGGTCCGTGAGTAGAGCGGGATGGGTGAAAAGCTCACCGAGGCCCACGCGGTAAGGGCTTCAGGCTGCAGGTGACACTAAGGTCACCTTAGTGTGAGATACACACTAAGATAGTGTAAGATAGTGTGTATACTTAAAATTTTAAGATACACACTAAGATAGTGTGTAAGATACACGAGGTGAATCATACTCCAGCCCTGAAATCACTGCCATTAATTGCTCATAGCTATTATTAGCTCACAGCGACTTTAGAAAACTGTGTTGCATTCTCTTTTCAGCAGGGACATGAACACTGCCTTGTTGTGTATTATCTAATGTGAGAGAACTGAAACGTCATCTCTACTTTAGAAGAAAAAACAAAGCACATTATTTTTGTCCACCCTCAATTGAAGGCTTTTCTCTCCAACCTGTCCTCAAACGTCCTGACCCTGTGTCTCTATCTACACGTGGGCTAAATTCCCACACCCCCTTCTTTCCTGGAGTCATCACAGGAGCAGCCATTTGGCTAGAAATCTCCTGGCAGTGACAGCGAGGAAAAGAGTGGTCTGGTCTCAGAGAATGGGAGCTGGTGAGTGAGAAATTTAGGGCAATTGTGCCACCACCCTTTGATCGACTTCCCTGTGACCTTCTTTTTTTGTTTGTTTGTTTTTTTTTTTGTTTGTTTTTTTGAGACAGGGTCACGCTTTGTGGTTCAGGCTGGCCCTGAGCTCAGCCTCCAACTCACATCACAGCAATCCTCCGGCCTCTGCCTCCCAAGTGCTGGGATTACAGGCGTGAGCCACCACGCCCGGCACTGTGGTATGTGGTACTGATTGCTGCTGGGGTGAGTCTCCACGCCCAGTATTGTATGTGGTTGCCGGGGATTCGAACCCCGGTCCTTGCACTTGCAAGACAGGTGCCAGAACCATTGAGCTAACTCCCCGGCCCTCCTGTGACCTTCTGCCACTAACACCTGCCTCCCCCCAGGTGTGTGTAGGGCTTTAATTAACACTCATAAAGCTCCCTGATTGCCACAGAGAAAAGATACCAGGAAAGGGCAAATTATTATAAATCATGGGGTAAAATGGAGAGATTAAGGGTTTTTTTTTTCCCTTCACCAGAGAGAGATTGACATCCACCACACTGTTTTCATGGTAGGAGGATAAGATGTAGATATTGATTTATTTACGTTGCACTTGTGGAAATGCCCGGTGCCTGCTTCATGCAAACTTGTATGCAGTGCTCTTTGTGATACTGACACACAATGCCTCTGGCTGCTAATGCTGCTGAAGTTATTACCAAAAGGAGTCTTGCTATTCACAGTGAGTGTGAGGGTTCATATAATTAGCTGATTTCAGTTCATTTGGCATTAAATAATACCCCCAATTCCCATATGTTTGAACAATATGTTCAACAAGGGGGACGATTCTCCAAAAGCAATTAAATAGTTCTTTTAGAAAGGCTGTCATTGGTCACTTGTAAGCATCCCTCCTATTACTGTCGAGCCCAGTGTAGGAAGCAATGACAGGAAGTCGTCTCCCTCCGAGGGCCGCTGGCAGACATCCACAGGCCGTTTAGAGGGCATGCTTCACATTCACTTTTCCCCACAACCTGGAGTACCCTGGCCTGCACTTTCTATGGAGCATTTGCCTTTGCTAATCCACTGCTTTCTGATCTTTCTGGCTGTGTTAAGGTAAATGCAAACTTGTTTACAGTTTCAGCTCCACTTTGCTTATTGAGGAAGAGCTTTTGAGTTTGGACTTTGGGGATGACTGAGTTTTTGAAGCCATCTCCAGGGCTTCCTGGGGCAGGAGGAAATCATGTAACAATATTGAGTGCTGCGTACAGCAGATGTTAAGCTAATCCTCTGGTCCTGTGGCCATGTGACAACAGTGGGCACTGAGCTCAAGTTGGACTGAGACAAATGGAAAAGGAAACAAGATGGCAACAAAAGCAATTCAAAAATAACATGTTAGATGCGCCCCAAGAAAACTGCTTCCTCAAGGTCACAGGACAGGTGCCATCTCTTAGAAACTAATTTCATCTTGATGCTGCCCCGAGGTTTGAATTTCTATCAGGTTGACACATGTAAATGTCCTTCTACGTTGTGTGAGTGAAGAGTTTGATGATAATGTCAATCTGAGATCTTCCATGGCATTCTTCGTTTGTGAATGCTAAATTGCTTAACTGGCTATATTCAGTATCATATTTCTTGCAGGTGAACACCCAGCAAACTAAAAAAAGAAAAGGAATCAAATAGCTAACTCCAGCACACATACACAGTTGGGAGAAATCAAGCACGTATCTAAGTTATTTGCATAGTTGCTGCCCTGTGAACTACATCTTCCTGCTTTTTGTAGGCAGTGATTCCAGTCAAAAACCAACAGAGGGGGCATAGATGAGTGTTAGATCTGTTTGCCTAGTGTGAAAAAGGCCCTGGATTTGATCCCCAGCACTGTAAAAAGTCAAGAAAATACAAAGGGAAGCATTCAATGATGTGTTATTATTATTAGTGAAGTTGAACTTTCTTTTATCGCTTTCACAACTGCCTTTCCATTGAAAATATTTCATAACACAAAAATTCTGAACATCAGGTTGGGGTGGAATGCTTTTAAATTCAGATATGAAAGAATTGAAATATATATTTATGAACTTGATTATGTACATTTATAACTGTCTACTGCAAGATCAGAAAACAACCTATGTATTATGCATTGGAAGAAAATAATGTTTTCAAAACCAAAATAAATATATCAGTTTCTTCATGTTTGAAGTTCTGTTTTGTTCCACAATAATTTGTTTTGTCATTTACTAGCATTAAAAATGTTATCAAATGGGTGGTGGGGAAAAATAATCTGATTGTCATAAGACCACTGAATCCATCATTTGTATATTTTTGGCTTTGTCATTGACAATGTTATCGAAAGGAGTAAGGATTCAGCAGCTGATGTGGCTCCTACCCGTCGTTGTTTAAGTCCTTGGATTCTGAAGAATTTGTAATTTGGTTGAGCTATGGGTCAAAACCTAGCTATGGAATCTAACTTGGCTTGTGTGCTCTGTGGAGTACAAAGCAGCCCCTGGTACAAAGGTGCTGTGAGAAGGCACCTGGGGGAGGGCTTTGCTGCGCTCACACAATCCCCTGGCCTGTCAATGGATTCTCACTCACCACCTTACTCACCTCCTTCTACCCTCTTTCCTCAATGAAGCCTGAAGTCAGAGGGCCCCGAGGTCCTCCTGAGCCCAGAAGTCACCTGCGGCCCTCCGGACATGGTTGTCACCACCCCCTTCGCGTTGACCATCCCGCACTGTGCAGATGTCAGCGCCGAGCACTGGAACATCCATCTAAAGAAGCGGACTCAGCAGGGCAAGTGGGAGGTGAGCCCCAGTTCTTCTTCTGATGAGATGAGAGGTGGGGTCTCTGGGCTCCTCTCAGCACCACTGTTAGGTTCTGGGCCTCATCTTGTTGCAGAGGAGTTGTGACATGCATTTGACACTGTTCTCAAACTACTGCTCAGTCCTTCCCTGTAGAAATGGAAAAGAGACTCAAGATCAAAGGGGAAGAGACTTTTGTTTGGTGTTAGTTGTAATTATCCTCAGAGATTCATGTGCTTACAAACTGGCTCCTTTGCCTCCATCCCAGGCCAGGTCCCTGTTGAATGTGGCACTGCCTAGTAGACATAAGGAGAAGTCTTGACACAGGCAGGGAGGCCAGTGCAGAACACAAGCCACAGTATCACTCAGTCCCCTGTCCTGTGATTCTAACATAATTAGGCTGATCGGGAAGACAGTAGAGACTTAACTCGTGTTTGGTGAGTTAATGTCTCTTCCTCTGTGTCTAGGCCTGTATACACAGTAGAGAACAGAGGAAGAAATGAGAGTGGAGCATACAGAATGGGGGTAGCAACCAGAGGGCCCCCATGCCAGAGAAGGACTGTAACAGAATTACTATTTAAAGTGAAATGTGCTGATTTATCTGTCCAACAGACATTCCTTTATGCGCATCTGCAGTCAGCCTGCATGAAAGCAGGTGAATTATCGGGTTGTAACACAATGGCCAGCACTAGCTGGACCTGGGGTCTTGCCTGGCAGGAGACACTTTAGGCCAAAGTAAAAAGAGAACCATATTTCTTTTGGAATATAAAGTTCATATTTGCCGCAGTAGATTACATTTAACCTGCCCAGCTAAGTCCCCATGCACTCTGCTGCTCACTCAGTCCTGGCACCAAGCCAGGTTTCTCGGGGCACGCAGTTCAGATGGGAGCCATATTGGTCTCTGGCACATGGCATTTTGCTCTGCTGGATTTTTCTCAGTGAAGTTTTTCTTCTCAGCACTTTCTCAAGTTCTCTCACACCCAGATGGGGCTAGAGTTACACTCTCCTAATCCAGTCACATGTACAAAATTCTTCTCAGAGAGTAAAATATTCTAGTACATTACACCCAAATCATTTATCTAATGGTCCCTCATGACTAATTTCAGTGAAATGAAAGAACATAAAATGTTTAAGAGAAAATAAACATTACCTTAAGGATATTTAAAAAGATTTTCTGAAGTATGTTTTTATAAAAAAAGAAAAGTTTCTTTGATTGAGGTTAATGTTCAGCATTGTTTTAAAGCTGACATTGAACTATTAATCAGAAATGAAATTTCCAAAATGATTTTTGTTATCGTCAGAGCAGAACTGCTATACACTAAACATCTTTGTGTATCGAGCTTTTAATCTAAGTAGTTATTTCAATAGAATAGAAATACTTAACAGCAAGATAATAAAGATATTCTGAAAAGTGTTTCTTCCTATTCGTTTATGCCCTTGTAAAGTCCCAAATCCCATCTTTTTGCAAACTCAGATAATTTAATACATCTTTCTCCCACAGGAAGTAATGTCAGTGGAGGATGAATCTACATCCTGTTACTGCCTTCTGGATCCCTTTGCCTGTCACGTGCTCCTTGATAGCTTCGGGACCTATGCCCTCACAGGAGAGCCGATCACAGACTGTGCTGTGAAGCAACTCAAGGTGGCAGTCTTTGGCTGCATGTCCTGTAACTCTCTGGATTACAACTTGAGAGTTTACTGTGTGGATAATACCCCTTGTGCATTTCAGGTTAGTCATTTTGTAGGATTCTTTTGGTGTCATGATCCTGTGGGGGGCTCTATTGTTGGGGATTTGGAAAATAAGCCCACTACACAAGTCTGACTGGTGCACCCTGAGGCCAGAGCTGTGCTACCAGCTGTCCAATAATGAAGAGCAGATGAGGCACTTTGCTCTCGAGAGGAGAGAAAGGTCAGATCACACACCCAGAGAACACTGTGCAGTACATTATAGAATGCCCTCTGGCCATGAGTTAGAAAACAGATGCAAATGCAATGGAGAAATTAGAGAAGAGTTTCAAGCAACCTCTTATGAACCTGATACCTCAATGACATTTAGGAATAAAGAGAAGGGGAACCAGCCAGAAGAGGGCACAGGCCCAGCACAAAGTTCTTGGTGTGTAGAGGTCAGGGAAAAAACTTGCTTGAACCAACTGAAGATAGCAGATGGGATAACAATGATAAATCACACTCTCACCAGGAAGTCATATTATATCTTGGACACATAATCTATTAATTATCAGGGCTACCAGGGCAGAGATGGTTCAAGATTCCTTGCCTTTTGAGGTTCTTTTAAACATGTAAGATTCATTGTAAATTAGCTAGTCATGCAGAGTGCAAGCTTATTAATAGCAGCAAGAATAATGCAGATCCATGGTATAAGCTTTGCTAATATATAAACAGCAGAGTTCGCCCGACACATCTCAGTCTGGATCTCTGCTGCTACAGCCCTGGATCATTAAGCCTATTATGAGGTGCATTTCCTCGGTAACTAGATTTAAGGTGCTGAGTTGGAAAACTCATGTTTACCAATAGAAAAGATACTGTGACCTGAATCTTGAATATACACTAGTGAAGGTGACACCAGCCTGCATTCCCAAACCTTACTTGAATGTCTAGTAAGCTGAACAAATCACTATGAGGAGCACATGTAATTTGAAGATGCTCACAAAAGAGGTTTGTTTGTTTTTGTTTGAGACAGGGTCTCACTTTGTAGTTCAGGCTAGTCCTGAACTCACTTTGTATCGCAGGCCAGCCTCAAACTCATAGCAATCCTCCTGCCTCTGCCTTCTGAGTGTTGGAATTACAGGCATGAGCCACCACACCCAGCATTGTTGTACGTGGTTACCAGGAGTGGAACTTGGGACCTTGCATTTTTCAGGTAGGCACTGGAACCACTGAGCTAAATCCTCAGCCAAAAGAGGCTTCTTTTATAGGTGTGGCATTTTGGAGAGAACTTCAGTGCAAGCATTAAACTTCATCATGTGATCATCATGGTAATACACTGTACTATCTGCTCTCTCCACCCTTCAGCAGGAAGATTTCTCCAAAAGAAAATACATGATCAATGCACAGTAGACCAAAAAGAAAAATAAATGGCTATGTATCAGGGTTCACCTGGGGGTCACCATGACCACCAAGTGTTGTAAAAGGCACCAATGACTCCTGCTGGATGTTTAAGATCTCAGCCTGAATGTGAAGCCTGAGTACATGGGAGTGGGCATGGGGCAGTTCCATTTCTTGGTGCATGGAGACAACCCACTGCAGACCGCAGTCAATGTGCAGAGCTGCTCACACAGCTGCCTTGTAAGGCAGCCCCAAACCAGTTGAGAGTGTGCTGTGAATGGTGTCTTACTCTGATGCACGTACCAGCAAAGATGGATATTTGCCTAAAGAGGTTGCCCCCTGTGACTTTAGGGTAGTCTGTTTTCCTTCTCAGTGATACTATCAGATTCTACCATAGCTTGACTGAGCTAACCAAGTAACCCCCAAAATAGTGAATGTTTACGTTGTAAAAAATATATTACAGTAAAAAGCACATTGCTGTTTACCCTCCTTGAAATATTCCTCTTCACTTTGGATGCATTTATCCTCTGTTCTGGCCACTTCCTGAAGCAGTTCTGGAAGTCTTCTTTCCTCATGTTCTGATGAAGCATGACCCCTAATACAGTGAGTTCCATTTCATAGAAAGGTAGCCTCCTAGGATACCACGGTGCATTCTCTTGCCTGACTCCCTGGCCCCGGATGGCTTCTGGCTCCTCCTCAAAGTCAGAATCCAAATATCCAGGCAGTGGTGGCAACACCGTGAAAGACATTCACAAAGGAAGATTTCTGGAACTGCTTCAGAAAGCAGCCCAGAAAAGTGAGATAAAGGTGTTCAAGGTGAAAGAGTAGATCTGTAGGGGGTTAACAGCAGTGTGTCCTTCCTGTAAGAAGTTTTTCAATTTAAACGTTCACCCTACATTCTGATCACACCTGAATGCAGTTTTCCAAAACACTCTCCATTTCTGTTGCCAACTTAGCTTTCTGAATCACTGCTAGAACGAATGTTAGCCTCCCTGTGATGTAATCTAGGTGTCTCTATTTCATTATTTAAGAGGTGTGTTTTGAACTAGTAAAACTTACATTTTTCTACAGAAAAATTGTTTTCCAGTGGCACTACCTGTGAACCCCATCTGTCACAGTCATCCACCCATGGTGATTCTTGTCTGTCCTGTTATGTCCGCAGCATCTGACTTTCAAGTCACCTCTGATTGCACTTGTGATGGTCAGGATGTATGTGACAGCTGTCCTGAGCAGCAAAGACCATCCTTCCCCTCTGGGCTTCTCTAAGATCATCAGCTTGAGTTGAATCATTTTTTTGATTCACAGATAGCTTAAAACTGAACCTTTTATGAACAGATATTTCTTATCCAGGAAGTAACCCTTTACTTCCTTGCCAGAGACTCTGGTTTTTGTGTCTGATGTACTTCTGCCATCTGGATTTTTACCTTACTAAGTGAATGTGCTTAAAACCTTCAGCACAAACTCATTGTGATCACCTGAATATCTCAAGTATCTTAAATCTTATATCATATCTTTATAGTTTTCTCTATGGTATTTACTATGGGAACAATCATATAGCTACGAGCCCATTAAAACTTTAAGGAAGCATCAGCAACAATTTACTTTTGAATCTTTCAAAGACTCCACATCTAACATTAGCTCCACCAATTTGAGTGGTAGGAGCTGAAAATACTGTGTAAAGTGTTCGCTTGTTTTCTGTAACCCTCATCGCACTCATCTTTTTATGTGTGTTATGATTTGCTTCTATTCTTCCTAAACAGAAATGTGTGTCATGATCAGGTAAACAGTGTAAGCATCGCACTAACAGCTGTTGCATTACTGCATCTAGGAGAAGTGGCAGCACGTGACTCCTCCCGGAGCTTTGCTCCAAGCCAGGAAGGAAATGGCTGAAGGGTGTCCCATTAGCTTTCAATCGCATCTCCTTAGGAAATTATGTCACACAAAGCACTGAAATGCCCACCTGATCTCTGCCAGACCTTGCAAGAAGAGCCACTTCCCCTGGCCCAACTCAAGCCCAGCTGTGAGTGGTCACAGTGAGGTAGGGACCAGGTAGCATCCTGGCCCCACCAGAGCATATTCCCGTTTCAAGAATGCTGGTGACAAAACAGGAGCTTCCTGTCCTTCCCCGCCATCCTACCAGGCTCCTGTGCTTTTTATTTGTTCTAGAATAATTTATCAGAAGAACAGGAGCTGCCTTTGAATGATTAACAACAAGCTTTGTTTACCTGGTGAAGACACAATTAATGGAGGATCTAATTTTTCTGAAGATTTGTTCTTACAAGTGTATTGAACACCTTCTCTCTGGAAAATTAAGGCAACTCAGATACAGATTATGTTACTAAAAATTAAAAGTGTCATCTGCCCGAAGGAACGGAAAGGGTGAGAGGAGAAAGCTCAAACTACCTCTGTCCTCTGGCTTCCGGCTTCTATCTCTGCGACACCGCCGCTTGGTCTGTGTGCTTGTTGTTGCCTCCTCTGGTCAATTCAAACAAAGGCTGAGGACTGGCCATGTATTTCCAAAGCTGTAACATTTTAAGACCTGCTTTCCCATCGTTGTATTCTATTACACATGGACATACACATAGAGCTTACACCAGCTTTGGCATAGGAAAACCAAGGAATTAAGCACTTACTGTATGTCATTTTAGAAAGAGAAAAGAAAAACCATCAGTTTTTCTTTTGTCTCCATGGCTCCCAGCACTCCTATTCAGTACCTCTCGCTACTCATTACTTATTTGGCATTAATGTGGATTTAGAATCTAATTTCAAAGGATTTATTCCAGATGTAGTTCTTGTGTTTATCAATAATGCAACCTTGGGAAATATTGTTCATGTAAAGCATTTAAAGGAAAACACAGCAAACCATCTGTGTGTGTGTTTGTGTGTGTGTGTGTGCATGAGTGCACATTCACAAACCTAAGTTCAAACAATTTTGTCTCATAAATATGTAAATTCAACCTACTTGTTTTGGTATCCCCAAAGCACACCTGAAAATTGCTGCCGGTCTCATTAAATCAACATAAAGAGCTCAGAAAGGCAGGAAGCACACTTTTTCCTGGTCACAGCTTCCAGAGTCTGTGACATGCAGAGTGCGGTGAAGAGATGCAGAGCCAAGGAAACCACAGTCCAGAGCCCTTGGTGCCTTCTGTGTATGGTGACAGCCAGACTCTGTGCTCTTGTCCCTTGAGCTCAGAATGCAGCACAGCAGGTGGCTGACGTGCATTGTGGGAGGTGGACAGGAAACTTGAAGGGACTCTCAAGCCACATACCTGGGATAATCTACCCATGCAGGTGATTCAGAACTCACTCGGCAGATATATTTGTATCACTGATGCCCAATTGGCCAGGCTTCAAAATCATCTGTCACTAGGCATGGTGGTACACATTTATAATCCTGGCTCTCTAGAAGGCTGAGGCGGGAGGGTGGCAAGTTCAAACCTAGCTTGAGCAACTTAACAAGATCTTGCTCAAAATAAAATTTTTTTAAAAAAATGAGTTGGGGATATAGCTCATTTTGAAATCTCTAGATTCAACCCATGAAGAGCAAATAATAATCATGAAATTAATGCTAATTTCCAGGAGCTGATTGTACAGTAATCTAGGAGCATGATTACAAGTCTAGGTTAAATAGTCTATTCTGTTTGAAGACTGTCAGACATTACATTGAGAAGTCTATTTCTTTAGCGCTAAAGCCAATTCTGTCTTTACTGATATAAGAATATCACAATTAGTTCCTTATTGGGCTTTTTCATTTTAATAATGAATTGCTTTGTTAAATAATTATTATAATTGTTTAATATTTTGTATGAGATTATGAGATACTATTAATTGCATATAATTGGTTCAATATGCACAGATTAAATAACCTAAAAATAAACTATGATTAGATTTACATTGGAGGCCTATACCAGAAAAAAAATTTTAAATATCCTTTTCTTCTGCAATAATTATAAGAAAATATTCATTTTTAAAGTTTCTAAGACTCTCCATTCTGCATTTCAAGGACTGTTCAGCCAGGATACATAGCTCCAGAACAAAACAGATTGACTTATGTCACATAAGTCCTATGTATACTTTTTTCACCAGTAAAAATTTCTTCATAGGACAGTGAATAGCACTGTGGCATCACCATAACCCTGTAACAAAATATCTAGCACAGTATAAAGGAAGACAAGGAAATCAAGCAGAAAATGACCACAGGCAATGCCGAGGCTGCTCAATTCCTGTCTTTGCCCCATCATTAACCATGTAACTTCAGCCAGTGACACACGTGGAGCGGCCATCCCCGTTTTCATCTGTAAACCACAACCAAATAATCTAAGTCTCATCGAGTTCCCCTCTAACATGATGATTCTGCACAGTTTCTAAATATGAAGAGCCCAGCACTGCACTAGGTAAATGGATCATCTCCAACCAGTCACTGCATCTCCCTCAACCACTTGCTTGTGCAAGCTCACAGCTGCTTTAGACAGCACTGTTCTTGGGCAATGCTGGCCTTGTTATGGTTTTTGTTAGCATGTTTCTCATCGTGCTTTCTAACCTTTCACTAGAAAGGCAAAAAGAATAACATATTATTGTGCTGATTAATCCAGCCATACTCTTTTTCTCCTGACTTTATGTCCCATCTGAGTCTGGTCACCATGCCTCTGGACTCCCTGTTCCATCTGCAGTATTCTCTCCTCCTTTCCAAGTGGCTAAGCTCCAGTACCACCTACTCCTTCCATTATTACCATTCCTGGGGAGTACAGGAGACAGAGAGGAGTCTGAAGGCATGCTGTGGCCTCACACTGGGGACACACGTGCATGGGAGGGAGCCAGAATTACTCAGAGGTGCTCATGTCACTGATCCCTACTGTGACCCCGCAGGAGAACATCAAAGAACCACCCAAAAATGCATGTCACATTTTGCATGCTGTAATAGTCACCATGACCAGTGGCTACCATAGTAGACAGCACATTTTGCATGCTGTAATAGTCACCATGACCAATGGCTACTGTAGTGGACAGCACAAATAGAGTGACACCCTAAGAACATTCGTGCTGCCCTCAGGGTCCTGAGAACCACTCTTGCCATGGCCGAGATTGAAGAGCTGGAGGAAAATGACAATGAAATTCAGACATTGCATCCTGAAAAACTGTACCAGCAACCTACGAACAGTGCATATGTCCTTGAGAAATCAAAATGAGATGTTTTTAACTGATGCTGTATGTACATGTGATAACTCACAAAGATGCTCCGATTCCTTGATAATTGGAGTGCAAGTTTTATTGTGTTTATAAACTTATTTGTCTCCCTTTCTACAATCTTTTTGGGAAGATTATAAGCCATAATGGATTTCTACTTTTTTCATCTCTCCTAGCTCTGTAAGGAAATTGTAAGTCAATTAATGATGATTTTATAATGCAGTGAGGGAACTCTTCTGTCTGTGGGCACCTGAAAAGCTTTCCCCTCACAGTAGCTTACTGTTTTTCAGATTATATACTCATTCTATTATTTTACTCATGTGATCATCTCTCCAATTTTAATCTTGAGTTTAAAACCCATTAAGTGTTTACTCAATAGAATGTATGTGTGTTTTGTTTGTACCAGATGTAAAGATTGCTCAGTGAAAGATATGAGTTTTTAGCATCTGAAATTCTATTTGTTTTTCCTGAGTGAACGCTAACGTGATAAATAACTTATTTTTCCTTGACCTTTGGCATAATAACTTTTATAAATCTTACCACAAACAAACAGGCACTCTGAAACATCTATTTGGAGAACTGCTCTCCCAAACTCTTTAATGCCTAAGCTGCTGGAGAATAACTGGGCAGGGTAGCAAGGCTCATGTCTACCTCTGCTGTGAAATGCAGTGACCTAGTAGTGTATGGATAATACTTCCATCAGTTATATTCATATCAGGATGTAATTCATACAACCCCAGAAACTCAACAGTTTTAGAATTTTCTTCAGGCCAAAAGAGGTCTTTTAGTTGGAAAGAAAGCCACTGAAAAATGCCCAGGCCACATTAAAAAAAGGATTGCCCCTCTTTGGCCAATGCTTACTACTCAGTAGCTTTCAGCCCTTCATCCCGAACTTTGTAGGCATATGGAGATTTAAAAGAATTTCTAGATAATGCTTTTGGTCCATCACTGAAAAATGCATGGCTGTGAGCCTCTGTACCCACAGAAGAAAGTGCCAGGCACTTCATCCTTGTTTCTCTGATCTCTCTCCTGCAGGAAGTGGTTTCAGATGAGCGGCACCAAGGCGGACAGCTCCTGGAGGAACCGAAGTTGCTACACTTCAAAGGCAACACCTTCAGCCTCCAGATCTCCGTCCTGGACATCCCTCCATTCCTCTGGAGGATCAAACCCTTCACTGCATGCCAGGTACTGGCCAAAAGGGCTTCTGGACACCCTGTACTGTAACCTGTGAGCTTGACAGAGACCAGTGAGAGCCTTCCTGCTGTCTCCACTCCTGGAGAGTATGGATCTCACAACTGTCACACAGATGTGATACTCAGGGCTACATGGAAAGGATGAAATGTATTGTCATACATTCTCAGTTTGTTATAGGTGGGAGAGAAGGTGCTCACGTGTCAGGTAAGGCGACGTGTATTCTCTTTGTTCTTGAATAGTTATTCAGTGTAGGTTGAAGACAGCAACGTAGGAGAGGAGCTTGTGAATGGACATGAGAATTCACGATGAGACATCGCTTCATCCAATTCAGCAGTGAATATACTGGCGATCGATGACAAACTTTTCCAAGGCACAACTCTCCAGTTAGAGATTTGGTCATTAAGGAGATGCTGTCATTCTTGTGTGAAGTGCCTGCTACCAAATGGGCTAGGCAAGTCGAGGAAGAAATTCCAAGAAAAGGGGAAACAGGATAACATTTCTTTAGAGTCATTTTATAAATATATAAACATACTTATGTATTAGTTTCCATATGTCTCTTAATTGAGAGTTAAACATTGCAGGATGACTCAGAGTCCTTTTGGATCATTTTTTAAGGGAAGTTAAGTATATGCTTAACATGAAATATTTCTTCTCAAGTTGTACACTGCAGAAATTTGAAAAAATTCCCACTGACCTGGCCTATCCTCATAGGCAGATGGATAGGCATAGTGTGTTTTCTTTCTTTATTTCCTCTTTCTGACTTTTTTCTTTCTTTTCTTCTCTTTCCTTTCTCTCTTTCTTTCTGTTGTTTTTCAGGAGAGCAGTACTTGGGGCATGTTGTTATTTTGTTTTTATTGTTTTCTGTCCTGGGGATCACACTCAGGGGCTGTTACCATTGAGCTCCTCCCCCATCTGCTGCCCCTTTTAACTTGATGGGTGCCCTGACAGACCTTCTTACCCAGCCTCCCTCGGAGCTGGGCTAAGGCACACCCCATCACACTCTGCCCCATCAGAGTCTAAGCCATAGTCACCCAAGTTGCAAGGAACAGGACATTTCTTTAAATCTAGAAAATCTGGTAGATTCATCATTATCTGGAGTCACAGGGTGTTTTCAAGCCCTCCCACATAAGACACAGAGCCTTGTGGGGATGCTTAACATTTCTTCCATCCTGTGAGATTCATCTTTTAAGATCATACACAAGTATTACAGGTTTCAGAATGCAAAGGAGCCATATCACAAAGAGGAAAGTTTACCATGACAGTTGGGAAAAAAGTTGAACCACTGACCTTCCAAGTTAAACCACGTCATATGGGACAAGCATACATGTGGCGCTTCCAGAATTCACAGTGCCTGAGGTGCCCCACCCTGCATTTCAGTGCACTCACAGTAACATAAACATCTCTCCTGGCCATGAACGATTGTGTGTGCATGCCTATGTGTCTGCTCGGCACACTGAACAGATTTCCTTGTGGAAAGAGATCTATGAACAAATGCATTCTTTGTGACACTCATACCTAGGTGTCTTTGTTTTCTAGTGAGCATTATTCAAGTTCCTAGTACAAACTGAATTTCAGAGTATTATTAAAATAAGTCCTGATAGTCATACAAATTTCTCTGTCTCAATCTTTATAAGATATAAGAGCCTCACTTCACTTGCTTAATATGAGTGATTCAGTCCAAAGTAACTATTAAGGTTAATGCTTGAAGATAAAAAAATCAGAAGACAGAGCCATTGCCTTGCAGCAGCTCTTATGCCCTCATTCCAACCACAGGGGCAGAGAAGATTGGGAGCCTGCACTGCTGACCTCACACGGTAGCCCAGGGCCAGCCAGATCCAAAGAGCATTGGCTTCTGAGGAGCCCAGCCAGCTCCACCGCGGGGACAGGCTGGATTGCACAGAGGTTACAAATGCGTACAAATATTTGCCTTTTGTAATTGCTCATAATTTAAAAGTCTTGGAAGGCTGAGAAACAAGTTAATTTGCTCTGCATCGGGAGGCTTGCCACCGAGTTTCATATCCACTTCATTTTTCTTACCCCAAATGGCTTTCCACTCTGTTCTTCCTGCTCTCTCTCTGCTACCCTGCCCACCAGTCTGCTCGCCCCCGCTGTAACTGAAATCCATCAGCTTGTGGCAATGTGTTTGTATTTGGCTTAATGGCCATGCTGTGTTTGCCCTGGGCATGAGACATAAGCACTTGGGGGAGAGTTTGTGTTCAGCCTGCTCGATCTGCCCGGAGAACATCGTGTGCACTGACAAACGTGGCTGGAAGACTGCAACTGCGTTTCCATTATGGCTTCGTGGTGAGGAACCAGCAGGGCTCTTTTCGTGTTATCCCACAGAAAGATCCTGCAGACAGAACATCACACTGTTCCTGACACCATGTGTAGGTCTCTCTTTCAACTGCTAACTTGTCCTTCCATTTTTTAGTGCAATGCATGGAAAATCTGTGGTACAAGTGTCTTCTTTCCCTTTTGCTGACTTCAGATTGAGACTGTAGGAATGCACATACTCCAGTTAGATACCTAAGTCCTACTTGCCTATGGCACTGTCCTACTTTTCCTGGGAACACAGGGCTAGGCTGGGCCCAGTGAACACATAGATCATTTACTGCCAGACACCAACAGGGTCATGAGAAGTGACATTAGAGTAATATGAGTTCACACTTGTCCTGAGCCACGTGATGAAGGCCTATGTGTACAAGGGCCACATACATTTGAAATCGTGTTGCCACAGGTTCTGGAGGACTGTAGCTATTTTATGGTACTGCCATTTTTGTTCATAAAGCCAGGAATGATGGATAAGAGGACAAAGGACAGGTTATGGGTGTTCTTTGGAAAACTGGGAGCCTAACACTGACTCAACTTGGTTCAAAATAAACTTGAGGCCCATGATTCTTGTCCCCCAGCCCAATAATAAAGCATTGCCCATTTTCTTCTTAGGCTTTGAGACACTATGTTGTTAGGAGCATGGTATTCTCCTGGCCCAGGGACTAGCAGCCCACTTCTGGGGGATAAATGCTCGGCTCTCAGTAGGTTCCTGGGACCTCAGAGTTACTTAACCATGGTTTTGTTTATTCCCCAATGCCTGTGGGGGTAGAGGCACTGTAATAAGCCACATACAATCAATTATTTATTTTTAAAAATTCAATAAAACACAAAGTTAGGCTGTCATATCCCTGAGATAAAAGCAGCTGTCTTTTCAGCATGCTGTGTATCTTGGAGAACTCAGTGTCTGTCTCCTGCTAGGATATGATTTACATTCGCTCCATCTGCTAGAAACCTAATTATAATGGGAATCAGAATGAAAACATTTCCGGAATTCTTTAAACACCCATAACTTTGCCACACTTTGTCCTCTGTATTACTTCCTGCATAATTCCTCTCAGCCCAAGTGCCTTGGTGATTTTGTTTTTGTTTTCTGGGGCTTTTTCCTTTCCTTTCCTTTTTTTTAATAAGTGAAAGTGAAAACATACTAGTCATAGTGCTTCTATTATTTGTAAATGTTTTGTTGAGCACTATTGGCAGTAGCTAGTCAAGTGAACAATAAAAAATATTTCTTCAATTCTGCCTTAAACTCAAATTTTTAAAAGGTTTCATTATGTGCATTGGCATGGAGAGGGGAAAGGGGGGGAGAGAAATGCTTTTCGTTTCTTTATTAAGGAATGCTTATTTCTGCAATGGCCATTAGTGTCTTACACTTCTTCCAGTGTTTGCAAGAGAAAATATAGGAAATTTACCAAATGGTACTGATAAAGACACTTTCACATAAGTGGTCAATGTTACTTTATCAGGAAGTTGCAGATTACTAAGGATTCAAATCCACTACAGAAGATGTAGGTCTTTTGGACCTTGAGTATGGTTCTTTGTAGTGCCTGCTGTCCTATGTTTGCATTATACTGTAGTGTCTAAAGTTTTGGTTGTAGACAAAAGAAACTTCCTTGATCAGCTAAAAGCACCTATTTAGTTCAGATCCTTATGTTTTCATTATTTTCATTGAAAGGGATGATGCAAAGTGAGAACAAAAATGTGTTGATTTAGAGATGAGGGTTCATCCCAGAGCTGAGAATAGTAAGAATGGAGAAAGTAGAAAACAGCCATAGACCTTGAGGGAGGCCTCGGAGGACCGGGCAGGAGGCCGAGTTTAGGAGCAGGAGACAGCGGCCCTTGCCAGTGACTAGTAGAAGCAGCATTTCAAGGTGATCTGATCACACCAGGTGTTTCACTCCCATGATTGAGGTGAGAGAGAAGAAGACAAATCAAGTACCTCCTCTCACCGTGCCCCTGCCAGGCACCCAACTCTCACTAGCTTTATCCAATAGACTGAAGACAAGTGATCAGAGAGCTACAGTTAGCTATATAATGCAATGCATAGAGATAGGAGCACGGGACCTGCTGAATGACAAAGGCTGAGAGATGATAAGAGCCTCTTCAAAGGAAAAGCTGAGTAGGAGTGATGCTGCTGCCTGTAACCCCAGCAGTCTGTGAGTCTGAGGGAAGAGGATTCCTCATTCAACCCTGGCCTTGGGAGTTTAGCAAGAACTTGTCTCTTAATAAAGAAATTAAAAACCTAGTGGTACAGCTCAGCATAAAGACCCTTGTTTCAATCCCCAGTCCTGGAAAATAAAATAGGTAAAGTTGTCATAGATGTACAAGCTGAACAAAAGGATTCTCAGTGCTCGGGAGTGTCACAACCCGATGAAGAAGATGATGATGATGAAGACACACGTCGCTGACATGGTCAGAGGCTCTCTCTGCAGAAATATGGCAAGCAGGCATGTTTGCGAGGTGGGACTTTCAATACTTCTGCAGGCAGAGAGAAATGGAAGCATCTGAATTCTAAAGTAAAAGTTGCTCCTCGGAGAGGAGCCTCAGGAGGAGCAAGGGCAGAATCAGCTTAGAGACCAAGGAGAAATGGCAGAATTTTTATTTAGATACCATGACCATGTGAAGATGCATGGCGAGTGTTATAGGGAAAATGCCTTTTTCTACTTTTTACTGAGAAGCTGCCCCAGTCAGAGGCATCCTCTGCTGCGGAGTCCACTGTCAGCAAAAGGAAGGAAAAGAACACAGGTGGAAGACAAAGGAGTTAGTTCCTACTCAGTGGACAGTTCTACCTCGCTGGCAATATGAATAAGCTTCCTGCCAAAAGCTTCCTTGGTAACCATTAGTTTGGTGCCTCCCTAGATGATCTCTGTGGGACTCACAAGCACCACCTTGTTCCCCTTTCAGATTTTAAGATAAACTTCTTTAGATCCACCAGAATTTCATCAGACAAATCAAGTTATGTCATATTCTGGTACAAACTCAATGTTGATTGCAATTATCATTTGTATTCATAATGTACCAATAAAGATAATTTTTAAAAAAATGTTTTGGTCAAGAATATAGGAAGCAGACAAGACACTTCAACCAAGGAGTTATTCGATCAAGGATTTATGTCTTTCCATAATGCTTAAGGAACTCAGAATTGAGGTTAGTGAACGCCGCTAGTGATATTAGGAAACTGACGAGATCAGACATTTCAGATTATAACATCGCCAAAATGATGACTCTCGGGGGAATATCCAGAACCCCCCGCTCACCTTGCCCCTTTGGGGCTGCCCATGACCGCCTTAAGCAGGCAGTCATGAGTCGTTTTCCCTCTCTCCCACACCCAACACGAGCGTCTCCCTCTGGCCAAATGTAAATATGAACTTCTGCTAACAAAGGAAGCTGAAAAATAGTGTTTCGAAGCTTCTGGCCCTGCCACGTTAGAGAGAACTGCACAAATCAAGGGAGAACTGCAGGCGGAAAGCCAGCCCCTCACACAGGAAGTAGCCGGGGCCGTGGCGTGGGGTGTCACAGCCATGAGCCTTCCGAGTTCTTGTCCTGTTTTCTTGAGGTAAATGTCCACTGCTCTCCTCTGGTTCAGTATTAATAAACAAAATGAAACTTGCAAAATTCTTATATTCACTGCTGAGTTGCTTGGCAAGAGAGTTTGAATTTGTTCCCATATTGTCCCTCAAGCTTGGTCTTCACTTCGACGTGCGAAGCAGTCTCATTTCAACCATCCTTGCTGGTTCCCCAGCAAGTATTCAAAATCAGCATCTATAAGAATTTTTAAACAATGAAGACATAAATCACATAAGTCCATGTGCACAGTAGAGTTCAGGAATAACTAGGTCACTCATAGTTCCTCATAGTGAACAGAATTAATTTTAACATGGTGTTTAGCCATATTATATATGACAGCTTCGTTGCCAGTCATTTTTCGGAGTCCCAAACTTCCAGACTTGACATTACACTCTGCTGCTTTCCAGTTTTAGTGTTGTACTCATGCACACACACACACACACACACACACATACACACACACACACACATCACTACAAAATTAATAAGATAAATGGAGAAAAGGTCAACCTGAGGATTAGTAGAGGCACGGTATCGGCTCCAGCCACATTTGAGCAAGAAGACTGTAGTGCACAAAAAAATTTTAAAACATTAAGATATATTGTAAAATCATGTGTTGGAGAACAGCCCAACTGGTAGCATGCACTGGCTACTGTTAAGAAAAATGACTAATTTCCTTCACTTAGCAAAATTACTTTGTCCACTCAATTGTCTACCAGTCCCTTGAGAGCAGGAACCAAATTCGAACAGTTATTATTTCTTATTGCTTATCCAATTCTGTGTGCAAACTTCAGCAGAATCCTTACACGTAATCATGGAGTTGAGTAACTGTATCTCTTTACAGTGGCTGAGTGTGTCTCACTTGGATTTGTATATTTGTGTTCAATTTTGCAATAGGTATTTTTTGTGTTGGATATATTAGCAACATTGCATCCCCCATACAATTTTGCATGAGTCTGGAGGCATAAGTTCTGGTTAGTGAGTTCCTTAACAGAGATTTTATTTAAATCAGAAGATGTCATCTATACCCCAGGCTTAGGTAGAAGGATAGATTATGGTGTCTTCTAGGAGAAGAATAACTTTTAGTGGGAAAATGATTAATTTTAATGGTATTCTTTTAAATTGTGTGTGTCACCCAGAGAAATCTGAGTTCTTGCAGTGTGGTTTTGAATTCAAATGTTATCCATTGGAATTGACATTAATTACTTTTGTGCTGCTTGGCATATGCTGGAACATTATTTCTACAGTAATTCTACTAAAGTCACTTAGGCAATTATCTCTGCTGTGATCTTTGTCATCATCATCATAATTATTGCCGTTGAGTGTCTTCTGGTCTCCATTCATCTCAGCCCAGCTCTGCACACCACACCTCCTTCTGTTCTCATCTCCCCTGCAGGAAGTCCCCTTCTCTCGCGTGTGGTGCAGTAACCGGCAGCCCCTGCACTGTGCCTTCTCCCTGGAGCGCTACACGCCCACCACCACACAGCTGTCCTGCAAAATCTGCATCCGGCAGCTCAAAGGCCATGAACAGATTCTCCAAGTGCAGACGTCCATCCTCGAGGTGAGTCCCAGAGGTATCAGTCTTTGTGGCTCTTTAGAATAGCAGTACTATCCCTATCACAACTGTGTGCCTTGAAGGCTAAAAAAACTTTCAAGTCCACAACTCTTTTTATCTTCATTATTGATAAAGGAAAATAAACTTTCACAGGATGAGGGTTGAACTATACTTCCCATAGAGCAGGGAAATTAATCTATCAGAAAGTATAGGCTTTGGGAGGGGTGTTTAGGAGAGGAAGTAATATAGGGCTTTCTGCACAGAAAACCACAAGCAGACTCAGAGTCTGTAGTAGGTGGGAAGTCCCACTGAGACGTATTACTGGCGTCTCAGACAAAGTGGAGACAGTACAGGTAAGATGCCTCGTGTAAGAAGGCACAAGATCACTACTGGACTGTTTTTCAGCGGGTCCCTACCTAATTTTCTAGAAGTCACTTGCTTCCTATGTATCCAGCCCTAGGACCTGGGACTTCTGTTGTTTTTAACAGTCCTCCAGGATTGCGGTTTTATATGTCCACTTTCCATGGAACCTAGATTTGTCAGTGGAATAATAGAGCTTGTGCCTGCTATCCAGGGCTTCTGCATTCACGGATCCCACCAGGTCATGTTGAAAATATTTTGAAAACAAAATTTACATCTGTACTGGACATGTACAGAATTATTTTATCCTGTCTTTATCCCCTAAACAATACACTACTGATTTGCATAGATTTATAAGTAGGTATTCTAATCTAGGTGTGATGTAGAATATAAAGAAGGATGAGCACTGTTTATGTGTGAATAAGATACAGTTTTACATGAAAGATTTGTGCACCCTTAGATTTTGGTATCTGGGGGGTCCTTGTTACAGAGGCAAGAGAAGACAAATCAGGTGGACTGGGCAGAAATGATTCTCATTCTACAGGTAAAGAGATGGACTTAGCAAGAGATGTGGGATCTTGTCCAAGGAATATCACTATGGAAAGGCAGGGTTAAAATGGGAATCAAAGGAGAATTTACTTGCGAACTACTCCCAAAGGAACCTGATGTCTATAGAGGCTCTTATTGGACTCTGAATGATTTCACGGTGTGGACTTAAGCCCATAGAGGAGGCATGAGGTCCCTTTCTTGACTGTTAGAGGCAAAGGGAAAGAGAAGCAGAGGAACTCATGCCTTTATTTCACAGTAAATCCTGGCTAGTATACAAAAGCGAACATATTTAATTGTTCACCTATATAGTTAACATAAAAATATAGATAAATATATTAGAAAATGTAGCTCTTAATTTAGATTTGACCAAACTTTTAATATATTTATATACATACAACTTCATTTCAACTTTTTTTTTGCTTTGAAATCTCTTAGTTTTATAATGCTAACTTTGCGTCCATGCTCTGATTCACTGTTTATGAAAATGAACACTGCTAAGACCCCAAATATTTTTTATGAGGATCAAGCACCTTAAATCTGATCTCTGTTGCAACTTGCATGTTTGTCCAGTATTTGCATTCATTGTTACCAGTTGGAATTTTGCACTAAGAGTTTTAATGAAGAGGGTAGATTCTGAATCCTAGGGTAGGATATTTTTAAAACTTTCTTTTCCAGTCCCGGCATATTTAACATAGTACATTTCAAAGTAACACAATTTTTAAGAAAGTTCTGAAAAATGAAAAGAAAATTGCAAAAGACCTTGTATCTAAAAGCAATCATGAAAAGGGAAAACAGAGAGATGCCTCTGTCCAAATATTCTTAAATGCCTATGACCAGATCATCAAAAGAATTTCTAGGCTTAATGGGTGTTATTTTAGCTAGGTAGATATTGGGGGTCAATTTTTGGTATTATAAGACATTTATGTAATGACAGTACAATAAGGCTGGTATCTTTGTTCTTACCAATATAAATTATTTGTATTACAAGGAAGAAAAACTAGCTAATGCACACAGTCCTACCCTTTACCCCCGAATTTCTTGTCTAATGCTGTACAAGTTTAAAGCCACTTTGAAATGGGAGAAGATGCCATCCCAATAGCTTCTTACACTGGGAGGCAAATATCAGAATAGAGCTTAGGTTTTCATTTTGTGCCACCTGTCAGGTTCATAGGCTGGTGCATTTTAGAAGCTTTTTAGCCCATTTGATCCTTCCAAGGTCACTTTATTAATTATTTCAAGTGTCTGTGCTGTAATTTTGACCCAGTACATGCCTATCCCATTCTGATAAACTATATTCCTTGGGCAAATTGCATCTATTCATATTTTCTGTGTCAGAAGAAATCTAATAACTTTTGAAAGCCATGATATTTCAGATACTGTTTCACTTCACTTCAGATACTTTCACACTTATCACATACTCATCAGTATTGTGTGAGTCAAGTATTTATTATTCCCACAACGGTTTTGCATGATATAAAAATCTTAAAGTGGTCAATGCTCAGTCCAAGGTCTTTGAGCTAATAAGATGAGGGAAAGGTACTGCATTACATCACGGGCCCCCACAAGATGGGCAGATTTACCAGCCTTCAATGCAGGCCTGGTCCATAGCATAAACCTCCACTTAGGAGCCCAGGCCTTATGGTAAGATCTCCCAGCACCAGCAATGTGAGTTTTGGTTACATAAAAGGAGTAATTTGAAAACTGAAGAGTCCTTTCTTCAGAAGAAAGAAGGGATGGACTCGAACCATCTGTGTGATAGATTAGAACAACTGTTTGTTCTAAGACTATAATATAGACCCTACGTGAAGATCTAACTATAGACAATATCTCAATTAAAGAATCACACAAAGTCCTTCCAATTATGGGACTGTGCAACCCTTGGGAAAGCATATATCTGTTAATATATTGGATCAGCAGCAACTCTTTTCTCTTATGATTCCTTGATTTTTATATTAAATAGTTCAGGCCAAGTAGAATGTGTAGAAAATGAAGAAAAATGGAGATTACAGTGGACCAGTCAGGGGACCGCTCAGACAAGGGTCTCATCTAGCAGTAAGTTCTGCTCGCAGGCCAGTTAGAAGCTGTACCACACATCACAGTTTCTAGACTGCAAAGACTACAGTTCCAAAGCTTCCAGGAGTTAGTGATTCAAATCAGAAGCAAAATGTGAAACTCTTGCAGCTTTCCACAGATGTCTTTGAAACATTTTCATTTTTCTTTCTTAATAACCACTCCCTAAAAGCTTCTGCATATTTAAGGCCCAGAGACCCCATTATTTATCTTACTTGAATGAAGTGTTTTAGCGTCACTGTGTTCTCCATTTGATAGGGAAATCATGAGGCAGCGGTGTGTGTCTGTTCATATACATTTACACACACATCGCAAGTGTTTGTTTTACATGTCTCTATCAGTGCAGTGAATGTCTTCACTGAAGATGTTCTGCCACATGCCGATCAAACACCCCTCACCCTCTTCGCTAACTGGTTGTCCAAATACAGTTCTTTGAACCACCATGAGATTAAAATTTATGTTAGGAAGCAATGTCTGTTCTGTTCTTTAGAGTTGCCTGTATTGTTCAAATCTTTAGGAGGTAGTTCCCCTTAAATTTGTTAATTTTTAACACAGGTACCTTTACCCATAACCCTATCTTATCATCTAACAGTTATTGTCAGTTGATACTTTATAAAAAACAGCAGCATTACTCACCTACACAGGAACAAAAAAATTGTAGTTAATGCTAAGAAGGGAAGAGTCTCTAATTTATTTCATTACTCCTTATTAGTGTAATATTTCAGCAGGTATAGTTGGTAAAAGAACTTAAATGGGAATCTTGGCCTCCACAGTTTTCCCTTCCAGCAGTACTCTTATCTTTCCTCCAAAAGTGGTGGAAGTTGGGGGATAATATGTCTGTTATAAAACAGAATACTTGCATTTGCTCACTCATTTACAACTCCCTAAGCTAACTGGGTAGCAGCCGCTTATCTCAGATGTGCAGAACATGGAAATCTACTGTTCTTCTGCATATTTAATTTAAACAATCAGAAAATGTGATGTATCTACAGACTTCTTATTACCTGGCCCAGATGTCTTTTAGAATTTATTATAAATGTTACCTAAAGTGCTGTCCTTGTGCATGAAAAATATTTATATTTGGAACTTTTACAAGGGAAAATGGGCCTACTTATTATTGTTGCAAATAGAGAAATACTTACTCTAAGGTTCAGTCTCATATTTTATTCACCTTTGAGGAAGACCACTATCTCCATCCTTTCTAGAGACACTATATATTGAGCCTGCAATAAAGACAAATTCTGGTGGACATTTTACAGGTACCAGGAGGACTTCCAGGAGTCCACTCTCTGTCCTACCCCTCTCTGGCCCAGGCTTTCGAATTTTGCATTTCAAGCTACCTTTTCTCAATACCCTTTGGGTGCCATTTTCTAACTGCAGCTGCTCTGTTAGCTTGCATAGATATTTTTTCCTCTCTATCTAGTTTCTACTATATTCTTTAAGTTAGAAAATATATAAGGAAACGATCCCTGCTTCATTTGCATTTTAGAGGCTAAAAGAAATTTTATAAACTATGATAAAAAATGATGTATCTTATAACCCATTTTATGTAGTAAGATGCTGAGTTGGTTTATTTTATAACCACCCAGTATTTCAGAACAGAACTGCCCCATCTGCATGAAGGTCGGGGGAGTAACTGTCTACCCACTTCTATTCTCATTCTTCAAGGCCAACTCATGCTTTCTCCATGAAGCCTTTCTACCATAAACACCCAAAGCATAATGTTACCATTGCACCCAGAGTACATTTCAAAGCATACTACTCTCTGTGTCATGCTTGCAACAGGGGAATGAGCATGGGTATTGTTATTGTGGTCCCCAAATTCTATTCCAGTCCAGCCATGTCACAAGCTACATAAATGACTTATCAAATTTCATAACCTCTGTAAGGTCTGTAAACATTTTTAAAAAGCTAATTAAAAAGCCGAGACTGAGGTTAAATAGCATCCCAAGTCACCAGCAAGGAAATATAAGTCTTGCCCCAAAGTGGTTTTCTGATTTATAAAACCATCCTTTTGCTACAAGTCCATAAAAAGAAAATACTGGGGTTCTTCATGAGCATTGTTCCGCAGTACATCAGGGAATAAGACCAAACACAGCAAGTGGAGTCTGTTTAATATATAATTTGAGTCACCAAGGAAAGAGTATAATCTGAAGTGCTTTTCCAAAGTGTTTTACCACAAAGCTGCTCTTTCCCAGAGCACCCAGGATAGCCTTTGGAAATGTTGGGTTAAGAAATCACATTTTCTAAAGGCATCCTCCAAAAGGTAGCTCTGTTCGCTGATTACAGAAAGACTAAAAGCAGTGCTGGTCATTACTGGAGACTCAACAACAACTGGTTTAAACAGGTACCAGAGCTTTGGTCATTGCCTCGATTGATGGTTATGTTAATTTGAGTGTGAGCAAAAGTTTCAGGACACTCACAGTAGGCAGACACCAAGTGAAGAGAGACCATCATGGGGAGATGAGAGAAGAAGACTTCAGAGTGTGCAGGAAAAACATGTCTTGTCTTGAGGGAGGGTATGACAGACAGCTTCTTAATGCAAAGTCATTCTTGGCATTTAATTGTTCTAACTGATTCCTTAACCCCATTTCATATCTCCTACCTTAATTTACCTTGGAGTAGTTTTTTTTTTCTTTTGCTGCTTATGTAACAAACAGCTGAATAAAAAATGTGCATGTATGACCTCAGAATGTGATTAAGTCAAGAGTCCAGGTCTGATATCCCCAGATCCTGATCCTAATATATTGGCTAAAATCAAGGTGTTGGTAAGAAAATGCTTTTATCTGCAGCCCAGAGTCCAAATTGTTGGCATTGTTCAGCATCCTATAGTTAAAAGACACAAGTTCCCTTATTTCTTTTTCTTGGCAAGGGGCAGGGCTTGACTAGAATCGCTCTCATTTCCTAGGCACAGGGCTCTTGTATAGCCAGTTCACAGCATGAGCAGAAAATGCCTCCAAACAAAAGCTTTTTCTTCCCTATTTTGATGACCACTTGGTTAGGTCAGTTCCACCGAAGAAAACCTCTCAACTGAATAGGATATTTATTTAGGTTCTATAACATATAATAAGCCCGGAAGTAGTTCATTCAGATATATTTTAGTCCTTAATATTCTGTTAGTCCACATACATTTACCAGCAACTGCTATGCTCTGACACTGGAGAGCCCTCAGTTAATAGCAAGGAAGGCAGAGAGCAGGCAGCAGCTTTTAATCTGCACTCTTGCACAAAGCTAGTCCAGCTGTCTCTAACTCATGTTAGGTCTGTTTCATCCAAGGGATTTAATTCTACAACAAAACCAAAACATTTGTCACACAACTTCACAACATGGGTGTAAGACAAACTCTTTTGTGACTAACACACATGAAGCTCCTCTTTGTAGTTTTTCTCAACCAAGCCTAATTCCTAAGAAACTCTCACGTGTAGCCAACTCATATTATGCAGGCAGCCTGCAGACAATAGGTACGACTTCAGCAAGCAGACCTGGGGTCCTGACAGGTCCCGGATGGGTCCTTTCAGCTTCAGACAGGCAGACTGTCTGAGGGTCAACCTTACACGAAACCTGAATCTGTCATTTTGTAGCTTCTCAGCTAATTCTAGACCCATCCCTGTGAACCTAAAATAAAAAGATTTCATGGTGCTTTCTCCTGATGGGTCATTGGGTGCTGGAAGCTGGTGACTGTGACTCGCCTGAGTGGAAGAGCCCAGAGTAATTCTCCAGTACACAGTGCATTAGGCTACCAGATAAGACCTTTCCCATTTTACATGGGAAGTGAACTTAACATATTTTATAGATTCTGTCAGAACTGGCAAACATGTTGCACATGTGTCCCCCACAGATTTTTAGAAATAAAAACACCATCAGTAATGCCTTCCTTATTTTGTTTACAGAGTGAACGAGAAACTATCACTTTCTTTGCCCAAGAGGACAGTGCTTTTCCTGCACAGACTGGCCCCAAAGCTTTCAAGATCCCCTACTCCATCAGACAGCGCATCTGTGCAACGTTTGATACTCCCAATGCCAAAGGCAAGGACTGGCAGATGTTAGCACAGAAAAACAGCATCAACAGGTAACTGCTGATGATTTTGCTGGGCAAACTTTGGGAAAACTGGGTCCTAATATCTCTGCGGATTTCTCTGACCTTTGATAGGTGGTCTTGCTAAACCAACACTGTGTACAGTATTTCCTATCACCCTTTCTCATTCCGGAAACATCATGGATGAGCTGTGCTTTGGTTTTGGTCTCATCACTAGGTGTGCTAATTGCTAACCACTCACCCAAATGGGCTTAGACTGTGTCTACAAGTGCATATGGGTGATCGGAGCACAGCTTAAACCACTGCCCCAGGCAGAACCACGAATCTCTCATGCTCTCTCCTTGCCATTATGAACTATAAGCACTATTCAACCTTCCACCTGTCCACATGCATCCTGCAAACGTGAGCACCTGGGTTCAAAAAGGAAGTAGGCAAGCAGAGCCATCAATAAGAGAAAAAGGTTCATCAGTCACCTCGGGGGTGCGGGGGGGGGGGCGCTGCCGCCACCAACACAGGCCATCTCTGCTCTTGCCAGAGCTGAGATAAGGGCAGGACAGACTCGCAATGGGCTCATTGACCCCAGATGGGAAGCACAGAGGATGTGGCTTGGCTCGCCCTGAAGGAAGGGCAGGCCCAGCCTCAGCCTGGGCTGACTCCCCAGAGAGAAGGCGTTGACAATGGACCACCTCTCAGTCCACCGTCCGCCTGCTGTGGAGTGAATGGACAGGCGAGCAGCTTTGCCAGGGTCATTACATTCTTCTTTTCTTTGGTATTATGTGGGGTTTTTTTTTCTTCCTTTTGAGGCCAAGCCTTATTTTCTCACTACTTGGCTAACTCTCCCTTCCATTTTTTTTTTTTTTTTTTTGGTCCTGTATTTGCAGTCATTGTACTCGCCTCTTTCTTTTCTGGAAGGGAGGACAGATGTCTGCCAAGAAGGGGGCGGGGTGGGGCTGCCTGTCCCAGAAGGGATCTATCTGGAATATGAGTACAAAAGGTCCAGCTAGAGCAGCCACCAGAGGCGATCGGAGCAGAATAGCAGGCTGACCAGGAAAGAGCAGATAACACTCCAGAAGAGGCATGTTGGAAGTGAAAGAATATAAAAATATATGAGTGCACCAGAGAAACAGCCCGGGTTGCCATTGCCCAGCAATTCCAATGCAGCAGGAGGTGTTGGATTCACCATCTCCATGGATCCCACCATTGTTTCAAGTTCACTGCTGAGCAACCACAACATACAGTGCAGAACTAATGCAGAGAATATAATTCAGTCTAATGAGAGAGCAGACAGACAGACCGAGTACTTTGGATAGAACTTCGAAGCCATGGTTTGCTACCAGTCCCTGTCTGCCTGAGTATGTCATCGGCCACCCCTCTCTTTCTCTGTTCAGAAATGCACTCAGGTCTCTGACTCATCCTGATTATAACATGCTAACAATTTTTAAGCAAATTCAAAATAAAGGGTGGGGAGAAGGCAGCTACTTCACAGAGTAGGGAGCACCAGAAAGTCAAATTCCTCCAATTTTGTCATTTGTAAGTTGCTATCTGAGGACAGAAACCTGCCACAAAGTGCATGCTGGTGGATGCCGTCGTTAGCGTGAGGAGGAGCCTTCCACTGCCTGGTGGTGTTTTAACCTCTATTGAACCGTATACCTAAGACAGAAAGTGTGTGGCTCCCCCAAAGTCACTCACATCTGAGGCTTTGCAGGAGAGGAGTATGTTCCATACGGGCCCAGGGCCAGTGGTTTCTTGCGACCTGGGACACGTGAGCATCATGTGGCCCTGCTGGAGCCTGACAATCCAATAGTTTCTCTTGTTGGCGTCATCAACTCGAGCCCTTAGACTCCTGTTGGTTTGTTTCTCTTTCCTAAGACTTCATCTGTAGCAAAGGCTAAATTCCCTTTAAGTCAAATGCCTACTGGAATGAAAATTTCTAATGGATGCTCAGAATCTGTAGATTCACAACAGATGTTAGCCAGTCCCTTGACATTGTCATAGTAATTACCACATTAGAACAGTGTGAATATATGCAAAGTACTTGTACCTTGGAATCTCTTATGGTTGACATATTCGATTTTGTGGGTAATGTTTCCTACCTTCCTCTTTATTCTCTAGCTTTGATCTTTAACAGGAGCCTCTCTATAGAGTGAGAATGATTTAAACTACAGGCAGTAATTTTGTTTCTCTGTACAGGACCAGAGAGTAAATAATTTAGGCCTCATGGGATCTGTTGTACCTGTTCAGCAACTGTGGTGTCATCTCTGCCTTTCTAGTGTGAAAATCACTAAGGGAAAAAAAATCCAAAAAACCAAAACCTAGACAAACAGACAAGGCTGCACTCTCACGCTCACAGAGACAGACAAGAGTGGTATTCAGCCTCCAGTTCAGAGTTCACAGACATCGACTTGGCCATCTGGCCACATTCAGGAAACTCCTGCAAGAGTTGTCACTCCATTGGGACATCACCCCACTTGGACTGAGGGTTCCCTCAGCTCTGTAGCCAGGCTCTGCAGGGAGAAGATACAGGTGTGGTGAAGGCCACTAAATTGGAGAAGCTGAGTAGAAGAACCACTCTGTACTGCATTAGCCAACTCTCACTGTCATTCCAAGAAATGCTTGAGTTCCTTGTCCAATGTATTATATGGAAGACACATGTTGTTCTTCATGGAGAGAAATGTATGTGACAGAGAATGAAGAGACTACTACATGTAACCCACACAAGTTCCTACTGTATCTTCCCCAATCACCGTTTTTATTCCCTTATGGTTAGAAATAATATAGTGTGACATGGACACATTTAAACCCCATAATCCTAAAATCAATAATGTACCAACAGCCTTGGGGTGAAGCAGCTATTTCCAAGCTTGAGATCTCATTAACTTGAGCTGCAACACAAAGATGACCGCAAAGTACAAAGTCAGTTCTTTCCCTCAGAGAACTCCTCACCTTCAGCTTGTGATAGTGCTTTGACGGTCTCTTCTCCTCTTTTCTGTTTCCCAAAGTGCTAAAATGCTGGTAGAGCAGCAGCTCTGAAGTCATGAAAGAAGAATATTTTTCAAAGAGAATGGAGAAAATATTTGCTTTTATTTTAATGTCAATGGAAATGTTCTCTCGTTCTCCTTCTGGTAAATGCAAATGCCACTGATGGTAATTTGCCTTTTCCCAAAAAAGACCTGAGGAGGAGAGAAAGGACAGGCAATAAACTGTGATGAGTGGGAGCTTGGTCTGTGTGTGTGGTGTGTGACCGGTAGCATGGGGAGCCCTACAACTTCCTAGCAGAGGGGTCTACTAAACAAGCTACACAACTTCACAAAGAGCCACAGTGAAGCGCACACTCCACTGCTCAGTGTGCACCCCTCCTGTGTTTCCAAGCTGTGACTGCATGTCTGCTCTGTGAACGAGGCTGCAGTAACTCCACCTCAGTGCTCAGGACCGCCTGTGACTGAAGAGTGAGAACCAGCCAGGTACATCCCATCACAAACTCCCTGCTTCAGTCAGAAGTAACCCCATAGCTAATCTTTCACAACATTTTGTATTTTCATGGTATTTTCAGATTACAATTAAATAGGCCTAAATAATATATCTAGTTGTGGGTAATTCAGTAAGGATTTCTTAAATGAATATGAACGGCTTTGTAAAATGGTACACTTGACCTTAAGAACATGCCTCCTCAAAAACAGAATACCATTAACAAGCACCCAGGGGTTTAAAAAGTTAACTGCAGAAGAGCACGGACTATATTGCTGATATGCTTTTCCCTTGGGTCTTAGTATCCAAATTTCTATGTTATTCTTGTCTAAGGCCTCGTGATTTCCATTGTGCAGAAATTCTTGTGTGAAAGGGACATTTTAGTTCCACTGTTATAGGGAAAGATGCATGAGATATGGGGCTGTGGGGAGAAGGAAAACAGACGGGAGAAAGGATTCCAAAATGGAAAGTGGTGGATAAATGACACCCATTACAGTTTTGCTCCAGGCCCTTTCTGATAGTGTACTTGTTTGTAAATGTCTAGGCACTTCCAGGGAAACATTTCTTATTGGTCAGCTAGTTAAAATGGAATGAATATATTTCAGATGTCAAAGTTCATGGGTGAAGGTAGAAATACTGTGAGCAAACAGAAGTCCTCAAACATCAAATCCATAGGCACTGCCTCGCAACTCTTTCTACCAAATCTTTCAACAGGACTTCTAATGAGAAGCAGATTCTGCTCATGTAAAGGTCAAGTCTTTTCATTTCTCTGTCCACCCTCTTAACTGGACGCAGAGGAGTGGACAAATAGCCAGAGGGCAATGGGGAAGAGCAGTGGAATGTCACAGGATAGTGTATTTTTTTTTTTTTTTTTTTTGAGACAGGGTCTCGCTTCGTGGTTCAGGCTGGCCCTGAGCTCAGCCTCCAACTCACATCACAGCAATCCTCCTGCCTCTGCCTCCCGAGTGCTGGGATTACAGGCGTGAGCCACCACGCCCGGCACTGTGGTATGTGGTACTCGTTGCTGCTGGGTGTGGGTCTCCACACCCAGTATTGTTATGTGGTTACCAGGGAATCGAACCCTAGTCCTTGCGCTTGCGAGACAGGCGCCGGAACCACTGAGCTAACTCCCCGGCCCCACAGGATAGTGTATTAATCTGGCTCTGAACATGCTTAAGAACTATTAAAGGTAGAAATGACTCAGTTATGTTTGGGGTAAAGAAGAGGGAAAGAGGATGGAAAAGATAAATACAGAATGTTTGCTTCATTTCTGTGCCTATATTTGGGGAATTTACTATAATCAACATTGGACTAGGTTTCTTGCTTCTAGGGGCTGGAAGCTAGAAAATATATCCTAAGCTTTAAGTAATAAAAGTAGATTTGAGGCTGCCATTCTAGAAAACGATCTTCATGACTCTTCTGAGGAGAATTAATATATAAGGCAACGGCATTCCATAAGTCCTTGGAGGCAAAATACAATGATTGTCAAATCCGATTTTCTGGTTCTAGCCCATTGGACTTATGCAGGGTCTGAAATTTGAAAAGGCCTGAGAATGAAGCTGGAGGGGCCAGCACGGCAAAGCAGTGGTTGTCTGGACTTCATTCTCCCGAAGTCAATGACTCATGAAACTGCCCACTAATGTGAAGCTGCGAAGAGACAGCCCTGGGACAAGAGTGGCCAAGAACAAGCTGTGTATTGTTTGTAAGTGGCAGGTGTCCATCCTGAAGGCAATATGACAAACAAGACTTTATGCTCCTCTGAGATAACTGAGCTTGTACTCCTGGTAGAGGCTCCAAGAAGTGAGAGAGGGGTGTTGCTATCTTCTTCTAGGTAGTGGTGAGATCATACCAGCCTTTGAAGGAACAGAGCTTCCTCCACTAAAGCTAATAGAATTTTGAAAATGATGGGCAAGCCAGAGCGCCATAGCAGTCTAAATGACCCCTTTGGCAAGTGTCATTTTAAATGACACTGAACAATCCGACAATGTCAGTAGGTCTGAAGATGATGCTTTCATAACTGGAGGTTGCAAAATCATAGGGATTTTACTTTATTAGAGTGCCCTTTAAGAGACTATTTCTTTTCAATTATCTAGGAGGCTTTCTTGAAACATATACTCAGTAGTTTGCAGGGTGAAAAGTGTCAATATTTCACCTCCCCTCACTCAGGCTTAGTACTGTGGTCTTTTCCTTGGAATTAATAGTGGCCACTCTACTTTGCCCTCAGGGTTGTCAAAGACTCTCTCAAGGTTATTGAAGAGGAAAATTGTGTTTATTCTGAGTTATTTTTTCTAATGGTATATACAAATTCCAAGGAAAGTAGAGAATTTGATTTGGTGGCACTCCTTTCCCAAGGGTAGAGGTTGTCATAGGCAAATCCCATCAGAAATAAAACTGGGGATCTGAGAAAAGACCACAATTGCCTTTGCTGTTATTTAATAATTCATTCTTTCAGATGCCAGGGCTATAATACATTTTCCAAAGAAATCTGATTCTTTTTCAAAAGCAAGATAATGGAATGGGCAAGAGGAAAACAGTGGGGGAATTTTTACTGCCAAACATTGGCCTGAAAGAAGGAACTCATGGCTCTCGGGCAGGCAGAGTGCATCTCAACCTGA
>PVIR01010238.1:0-50652 GCA_004026965.1 Petromus typicus
ATTTTTTTCTTTTTTTTGAGACAGCATCTCGCTTTGTAGTTCAGGCTGGTCCTGAGCTCACCATGTAGCCCAGGCGAGCCTTGAACTCACAGCAGACCTCCTGCCTCTGCCTCCTGTGCTGGGATTATAGGTGTGAGCCACTGTGCTTGGCATTGTGGTATGTGGTTACTGGGGATTGAACTAGGAAGCTTGCACTTGTAAAGCAGGTACGGGAATCACTGAGCTAAATCCCCAGCCCCTTGTCATGTGTTTCTTTATTACCAAGCTTCCTTTTATCATTAGTATTGTCATTCTAAGACACTAGACATCGTCATTCTAAGACACTAGAATCTCACTGAGATTCTGCTGTGTGCCTCAGGCAGGGCTTCAGCCCTTTTGCTTTGTTTTATTCCCTGTCATTACTTCTTAGCCAGCTTTATTTTGGCAGTCAGGACTTTGATGAAAATGAAGATTTTATTGAAATAATTTTTTATAGTTGCTGCACTACTGAGTCTGTCAGATTTTCTTTAGAGCATAGTAAAGTACAAATAGTGCCTGGTTGAATGAGAAGACTTTGGCATTGTATACACATATAAAGGATAAGTAAAATCTAGCTTTTTCTTACGTCTTTACTTTCAGAACTTAATACTGTATCAATTCATTTGATTTTACTCTAATTTCTACAAATGAAAGTAAGTCTCAGAGTTTTAAATAATTTGTTTAAAGCCACAATCCAGAAAGGATAAGAACTTGAGTCTAACTCAAGTTGTCGACTGCAGTGCCTTTGTTGGTAATGGCTGTTTGCTGCTGCTCTGTTGTAAGGGGTATTATAGATCAATGAAAATGCCTCTATGAAAAGCACTTACATTTGATTTTAAAACTTTATTTGTACATGTTTACAGTTCATGTAGTTTGTAGTTGCCATGGGGAATGGTTACATGGACATATTGCAGCATATTTCTTTTTTTTAAATCCCCCTTTTCTCCTCCTCTCTCCTCTGTATCTCCTCTCCCATTTTTCATTCTTGGTGATAATATTTGTTTTAGCTCTTGTTATGACATACAATGTTTACATTAATTAGGGTTAAGCACCTGCATTTTAATGTGGCCATAAAACTGTAGAATTATCAAAAGAGCAAGACATAAAAATAAATTAGACAGGGCCAGAAATTTAGCTCAGTGGGTCCCGTGCCTGCCTCACAACACAAGGTGTCGAGTATGATCCCTGGTACCAAAAAAAACCCCAAGTTGGGCCGGGGAGTTAGCTCAGTGGTTCCGGCCCCTGTCTCACAAGCGCAAGGAACCGGGTTCGTGCAAGGACCCGGGTTCGATTCCCTGGTAACCACATAACAATACTGGGTGTGGAGACCCACACCCAGCAACAACCAGTACCACATACCACAGTGCCGGGCATGGTGGCTCACGCCTGTAATCCCAGCACTTGGGAGGCAGAGGCAGGAGGATCGTGATGTGAGTTTAAGGCTGAGCTCAGGGCCAGCCTGAACCACAAAGCGAGACCCTGTCTCCAAAAACCTAAAAAAAAAAAAACCCAAGTTAAACATATTAAAAGAAGTTCAGTATATTAGTAGTTAAGTTTATTGTCCCCTCTTAGTGATTTTTTTTTCTCACTTATAATATTCAGGAAAATATCTGCACATTTGTATTGTATCTTGGTTTTTTTGAGTACACATTCTGTCTCATTATCACTTCTAATTGCACATCCAAAAATCTGTTTATTTAAAAATATCAGACTTAACATGTGATGAAAATAATACAAAGAATTTCAGAATACCTAGATTTCCCATCTTATGTAGTTAGTTCAGAAGTAGTTAAAATCAGATAACCCTCGTGAATAGCCTACTATCACTTAATGAACAGACTGCACATTTAGTCTCAGTCCACTGCTGTCCCTGTGGACAGTGGAATGAATGGCCATATTTTAGTCTCCTTTAGTGCCCTCCCCCGTCTTTCAGTGCCTTTCATGATCTTGACACTTTTACTGGGTGGTTATTTTGTGAAATTTCCTTTTAGTTTGGGTTTGTTTGGTATTTTCTCTTAATTAAATCTAGGTCTTTAACAAGAGCATTAGAGAAGTATTGTATCTTCACTGGATCATTTCAGGAGATGATATGTTTCCAGTGTTGACTGTTACTAAGCATGTTTACTTTAAGAATTTCATTTAGATAGCACCTAAAGTAAGCACTTTTCCACAATAATTATTGTCTTATGGAGATATTTTTATATGTTGCAAATGTCCTATTTTCATCCTTCTACCCACTAATTTTAGCATCTATTGATGATTCTTGTCTGAAGGAGTCACTGTTAAGGTTCTTACTAGTGATTTTGTTTTCATCATTTGTAAAGAGTATTCTTTGGAATTCGCTTGTAAAATATAGTGTTTTCATCTTTTCCATTTACGTAAGTGTTCAGATCTTTGTAAAATGATAAACCATAGTTATTATCATTATTTATTTTGTAAGTATATTATCACAGATCTGACCATGGGAAGCTCTTTCATGTTGGTTCCTATATATCCTTATATCATTTCCATTATTTCTTGAGTATTTATTTTCTGATAAGTTGAGTATACAGTATTTAAGGGTTCCCTTATACTTTAGCTTAGCTCTGGAGTCAACCAGCATTCCATCTATCAGTGATCCACTGTAATGGAGAGTAATATTTAGAAACTGATCTATTTAACAGCACTATTCCATTGTATTGGCATACCACATTTTATTTATTCATTCATCAGTTGATGTTTATTCAGGTTGTTTCAACTTTTTGGTGTAAACAATGCGGCTGAGTTATCATGCGTGGGTTATGTCTCAGGTTTAGGTAGCAGTGCCATCATTGGTCACATGACAGCTCTATATTTAACCTATTTTTTTTAAGAATTTTATTTATGTAGCTTTTAAAAAATTTTATTTTATCCTATTTCCTCTCTTATGCCGCTTCTCCTCCCTGTGTACAAAGCTTTGTTTCCATTTTTTCCTTTTAATTTTTCTTCTTGTCCTTTCCTACCTTTTCCCCTTCCCCTCCCCATTTGAACACTTTTTCCCCCCCTTTTCCACTATCTGTTTATACATTTCAGTCCTTCCAGTTTTAGCCTCACCCCAGAGAAACAGAGTGGTAGTTAAAAGGTACATTTAATCTTTTTTTGAGACAGAGTCTCACTTTGTAGTTCAGGCTGGCCCTGAACTTACTATGTAGCCCAGGTAAGCCTCAAACTGTGGGCAGTCCTCTTGCCTCTGCCTCTGAGGGCTGAGATGACAGGCATGAGCTACCATTCCTGGCATTGTGACATGTGGGTACCAGGGATGGAACTTGGGACCTTGAGCTTGTCAGACAGTTGCCAAAACCACTGAACTAAAAAAATCTCTATCCCATTTAACCTTTTGAACCACTGCTTCCAAAACAGGTGCTCCATTTTCCATTTCCAGACAACAAGTTTTTGTGTGTGAATTTGTTTTTCCATATTTAGAGCAACCTTTATTTTTTCTTTTTGATATATACCTTCCCAAAGTGTTTGTGTTCTTATGATCTTGCTTTTGCATTTCCTGATGGCTGATGACACTGAGGTACTGTCATTTGCTTATGATAATTTCTGAATCTTTGAAGAGATACTAATTCAGATCTGTTACTTATTTTTCATTGAGATTATATATGTGGGATTTCTTTTTCTTTCTTTTTTTTGCCGTTATAATCTTCCTGTTAGTTAATTTTCCATAGTTGTTAGTGTGTGTGTGCAGGTTTATTAATATTTTCTTGTAACTTGCTTTTATTACCATCCATTAGAATTTTCACCTCACACATTATTTTTTTAAATCTGTAGAAGTTGGATTTGGGTGTCCTGTTTTTTTCCCCATATCATTTTGCCTTTTTTTTTTTAGGTTTTTTGAGACAGAGTCTCACTTGGTAGTTCAGGCTGGCCCGGAGCTCAGCCTCAAACTCACATCACAGCAGTCCTCCTGCCTCTGCCTCCCGAGTGCTGGGATTACAGGCGTGAGCCACCACGCCCAGCACTGTGGTATGTGGTACTGGTTGCTGCTGCGTGTGAGTCTCCACACCCAGTGTGGTATGTGGTTACCGGGGAATTGAACCCGGGCCCTTGTGCTTGCAAGACAGGCACCGGAACCACTGAGCTAACTCCCTGGCCCCATCTTGCCTTTTTTTGGACAGTGGTATCACTAAATTGCTCAGGCTGGCCTCAAACTTTTGATCCTGTTTCAACCTCCTGAGAAGCTAGGGTTACAGGTGTGTGCTGCTGTGCCTCGATTCCTTGCCCGTTTTTACACCAGGCCTCATGATCCCTGATTTGTGCAGTTGTTTCTTTTCCTGGTCCCCTGCCATTTTTCATACTTGAGGGCTGACTGGTGGTGTTGAATGGGTAGGAGGGGAATAGGAAAAAAAAGAAATCAAAATATATCATGTACAGCTATATATTCCCTATGATGATTATGTATATATAAATTATGCCAAAAAATAAACATAACATTTGACAAGAAGCTCTGGAACTTCGTCTTCCTCAGATTCAGGGTTCTTTGTGTTGACTCATAGGTAACCCCGCTGGCCCCGCAGTTGAACTTCTTGTACCATGATGGGGCTGTTCTCTAGAGAAGTTCATGCGATCTTACAACTCATCTCACTTGTTTCTATTCTCCAAGGGATTCCTGTCTTTTGCTTAATGTTAGTTTTCTTGAAAACGATTGTTTTTAAAATAATTGTGTGTGTTTGGGGGAGGTAGTTCTAACCAAGCATTCTACTATTCCAAACTCTTAATTTTTTTATTTTTTTAGGTTTTTTGAGACAGGGTCTCACTTTTGAGGTTCAGGCTGGCCCTGAGCTCAGCCTCCAACTCACGTCACAGCAATCCTCCTGCCTCTGCCTCCCAAGTGCTGGGATTACAGGCGTAAGCCACCACGCCCGGCACTGGAATGTGGTACTGGTTGCTGCTGGGCGTGAGTCCAGCCCAGTATGGTATGTGGTTACTGGGGATCGAACCCGGGTCCTTGCGCTTGCAAGACAAGCACCGGAACCACTGAGCTAACTCCCCAGCCCTCCAAACTCTTTATTTTGAGATGATTTATCTAAATAGGCTGGCCTTTTGCTGGCCTCTCAAGTAGCTGGAATTAAAAACTGCTTTTGAGGTTCAGGGAATGGGTTCAGTTTCAGGGAAAATTAAAATTTTCCATCCCATAATTGACAGTAAGACTACTTAATGTGAGCCAAAATAAATTTTCCCTCCTTAAAAAATATAAAGGATTACACTTAACGAAACCAAATCAAAGCCTTCAAGACCCTTCACAAAGATATTTATGCAATGGATGCTATGTATAAAACATGTTTTAACTGTTGTATTTCTAAAGGAAAAGCTCCTATATGTATTCCATCCACTTTTTAGCTTAAAAGCAGTTATAATTATTCTCTTCTTAGTGTCTCTGTCCCCTCATAGGAAAAGTGACCTGAATAAAGCTGTACCGTGACACATAGTAGATGGCATTCCTTATCTGTGTAGTGGGACTCATAATTAGTAAAATATTTTGAGCTTCCACATATTTTTAACATACTTTTTCCTAAGTTTTAAAAAGCCCTGTCTGCCTTATATGTCAGGGAAAAAAAGAAAAAATTAACATTTGTCATAGATTATCTTACATATTTTTTCCTTGACTTTTAAAAAAGTAATTTTTGACCATATCTGAATTTTAAATATCATTCAATTCGTGTTTTCAAGGACCCCTGGGTTGTTTGCCTCTTTGAAGAAATAGACTAAAATTGTGAAGATTGGCACTATAGTTTAAATTTTACTAAGATAGATTGTGTCTGTGTGTTAATTTAAACAATTCAGGAAGCCAATCAGTAATTTTGTTGCAAATTTTGAGCCTTTTTTTTTTTTTTTTTCGTGTAGGTGATCTACTTTAGGAACTTTGAAAATTTAATTTCAGTGTAGTGTACATTTGAATTTTCAGTTTTATTTTTTCTTTTCCCCTTTTTCTACTTTTTAAAAATGGGATTTGTAGTTGATCCACCTGAAGAAGTGGGAGCGAGTATTTCTGTTACATCAGATGAGCTAGAGAAACTGCTCTACAAACCACAAGATGGTGAATGGGGTCAAAAATCAAGAGATGAAGAATGTGAACGGATTATTAGTGGTATAGATCAGCTGTTGAATCTTGGTAAGTTTTTTTTTTTTTAGGATGAAATATTTTATTTTCCAGTTCTCACAGAAAAAAAGCATTTCAGAATAGTAGCATGATGAAGTTGCATTTTTTAGTATAGTTCCTGTTTGTTACCTTTTGGCTTGAAGTATTATTATATGTATCCTTTTTTTTGGTGGTACTGGGGATTGAACTCAGGACTGTGTGATTGCGAGGCAGTTGGTGGTGCCACTGAGCTACATCCTGAAGCCAGTCTTTGACAGATTTGTGTAGAAATTCCTTGTAGAGGTAATGGGTTTATTGATGGTATCTCTTTTGTCTTCTCTAACAGATATAGCAGCGGCTTTTTCAGGCCCAGTTGACTTGTGTACGTATCCCAAGTACTGTACTGTAGTAGCTTATCCAACTGATCTTTACACAATTCGAATGAGACTTGTTAATCGATTTTACAGGTTAGTAGAATCTACTTCGAAAATAGTTTGAAAGCTCTTTGGTCATACCAGTTAAGCTAATCAAATAGAGGTAGGGAGTTGGTGATGGTGACTTAAGAGTTTGCAGGAGCTACTTAACATTATTTTCTGTTTTGTTTTCCTTAGGGTGTGTTGGATGGCTTTGGATAAAATATCATGTCTTAGTCTTCAATCTTTAGTAATGTGTTTTTCTTAGAAGTTATGTTAAATAGCTAGATACTTGATTTTAATAATTTGTATGCTAAAGTTCTTATTTAACTGCTTCATTTAATTAATAACTGGATTTTCATGAAATATTTTTCCCTAGAGTCATTCACTTTTTATCTTTTGATTACTAGAAGACTGGCCATTATAATATTTCCCCTTCATCAGGACCTATACCTATTGATGGTATTTTATGTTTTGAAATACTAGTACTTGGAGAAATTACTGTCATACAGAAGTCTTCTTGACTTCACAATTGGTATACTGTATCTGTGTATGATTGTGTACTTGGGATGGAGATTGGAATCAGAAAATACTTTGCTAATTTTGAGCAAAACTGACTTGTAGAGTTGATAATATTTATCACATTTTCTTCATTGAGTTTGAATAGCTTTAAAAGGTGTACTGATAGGCATTGTGAAAAAGGAAGGTTACTTTGTTGGATTTCTATATATGCTCAGGTAGTCTATTAAGATTTTATAGGTCAGTGTCCAGTATAATTTTATGACTGATAAGTTGATGCAATTAGGTTATTATAACTCATCTATAATTAATTAGGATGTCATGGTGATTTAACATGCTGAATTTTTCTTTTTTGAAATATAGATTTTAACTTTTTATTTCTAAGCTATAAATTATGTACCTTATTTTGAAGGAGGCTGTCTGCATTAATTTGGGAAGTCCGCTACATAGAACATAATGCCAGAACATTTAATGAACCTGAAAGTGTAATTGCAAAATCAGCTAAAAAGATAACTGACCAACTTCTAAAATTTATTAAGTAAGTGATCTCATATTATATATGTTGTACAAAAATGACCTTGCATGTTGGGCACATATAACCACTTAGTTTTATTTTTATTCTTTGAATTACACTCATTTTATGTTTTACTGTAGATGATATTTCTTTACATACTCATAATTTCAGTAAAAGAATCAGAAATTGAACAATTCATTTTTTCCTTTATTTTAAAAATCTTGAACTAATCTTGTGCTACAGAGCTGCTATTTTCCCTTCATCCAGTCTCCTCTTTGTTAACATTTTACATAAATATGACACACTTATAAAGTGTTTTAAAAAATAAACGTTGGTGAAGTTATTGAGTAAAGTGTAGAATTTGTTTGGATTTTACTAGTTTTTAGACCAATATACTTTAGTGTTTCAGGATCCAATCTCGAATCTCCATTGTGTTTAGTGTTTTGTTTTCTTAGTCTTCTTCAGCTTGGGACAGTCTTTCCATTTGTTTTATGACCTTGTCAATTTTATGAGTGTTGGTTGCTTATTTCACAAAGTACTTAGGTTGGGTTTTCTAGCATTTTCTTACGATAAGATGGGTCTATTATCTGTGGAAATGATTTTATATGTATGACTATTTCATATGTTACATTGCATTAGGAAAGTAATTGGGAATGGTACTTTGAAAACTGAAGTGGGGTGCACTGTACCCCAGCGTGCTTTAGTGAACACTGGACAAGTAACTCAGTTTCAGCACCCTTCTGATCTCACAGCTTTGCATTTGGTTTTCCTTTTCATATAGCTGTAGAAAATCTGTGAAGACTCCTATGATGGAGAAAATAATTTTTAGACTATGCCAACATCTAGCCAAAAATTGAAGAGTAACTGATTCCTGTCAGCTTTAACTGGTTAATTGTATCCTAAATGTTGGAGTCAGACTTAACCAATTTCGCCTCAGAGTTACTTCAGAAAATCACATACCCTGTTTTGTTACTTTCAAACCTGTATATCTGTACTTCAGTGTACTGAAAATCTGCTTTAATTTCAGTTTCCTTTTTTCTCTTTCTCTTTTATCTCAAATCTTTTATTTTAACTCAGCTCTGTCCCTGTTACTTCCTGCATGTGTTCAGCCGAGGGAGGCCAGACATGCTACTTCTGAATCAGGAGCTAATTTCTGATTTCTGATCAGAGCTAATTTCTGTGCATGCTTGACTGGGAGGGGTGGCAGAACCTTTTGGGATTCTAAGTTAGAATTTTCAGATGGTCAGTTATTTCCGCAGAGGACTAGCTGAAAATCTGATATCTTTCTGAAATTAGGTCTTTGTAGGTAGAGGCTCTGTATATTCTTTAGTATATAGTTTGAATAGTGTATAGTTTGAATCTTTGGCAACAGTAATTATATCTGCGTACTGTTTTGTGTGAAAAATTGCTTTTTAGGAATCAGGATTGCAGCAATATCTCAGAACTATCTAACACATCTGAAAATGAAGAACAAAATCTTGAGGAGCTGGTATGAAGATTTTCATTTTTATAATGATTTTCTGAACTTCCAATGGAAGTTTAAACATGATTAAAGTTGAAAATGTTGTTTACCTAACATCAGTTTTTACTGTATCCCAATGAACAGTGGAAGTAAGGCATATGATAAAAATGTGTTTTTTTTGAAACGTCTAGATGATCAGTGAGGTAATTTCAGCCAGTGATTGATATGATTTAATATATGTTTGAGTCATTTCAAGTGTGGAATATTCTCTTTCCAAATTTTAGCTAGTGAAAGGTACGTTGCAAAAGTACACTAGAAATACTATACTATTGATAAGACTAGTGTCTGTAAGTATTGAGTTTGGTCCTAATTATAAGTCAGTGAACTGGACCACTGGGTGTCCCCAACATCCTTTCCTCAACTTGAAGTTTATGCAAATAGCAAGGTGTTGTATGTAATTTCACTTCATACAGAATTAGGCTATGGAATGGAGTTGCAGGAAGGATGCTCTTTACTGTTAATTTCTGTACAAACTCTTACTGTAACTTGCTTGTTAACTTGCTAATACATTTTCAGGATAATAATGGATACACTAACAAGTTATTTAGGAAATAAAATGTATAGAACACAAAATCTAGGAATTCTACGAATCTATTTCTAGAGTTTTATGGATAGAGATAAAAATGCAAATTTGCAGCTGCATTTTACATTTCACATTTAAGAAATGCACAACGTAACTCTATAAAAACAGAACTTTTGAAGTTTGGAATTAGTGCATGTTCTGAGGTAACATGAGGAACATGAGGTAACATGAGGAAGGTTTATGAGGAATGATTGATATTTTGATGTCTGGGTGCCAGAGATAGTGTCTGGTAATCAATCTTATCTATCTATCTATCTATTTATCTTTTTTTTTTTTTTGAGACAGGGTTTTTGCTTTGTAGTTCAGGCTCGCCCTGAGCTCAGCCTCAAACTCACATTACAGCAATCCTCCTGCCTCTGCCTCTTGAGTGCTGGGATTCTAGTCAGGAGCCACCATGCCCGCTACTGTGGTATGTGGTAATGATTGCTGCTGGGTGTGAGTCTCCTTGCCCAGTATTGTATGTGGTTACCGAAATCTACCGTGGATCAAATCCGGGCCCTTGCGTTTGCAAGACAAGCGCCAGAACCACTGAGCTAAATTCCCAGTCCTTGGTAGTCTATATTTTGAGATTTTTCTAAAAATAAGTTATAACTTTGGTAAGACTGAATATCTTTGATATGCTTTTTAAATTTTTCCCTTTATTTAATTTATTGGTGCATTTTATTTTATGCTTTTATTATTACTAATTTTTGTGATACTACAGATCAAACTCAGGCCTTTGTGCTTCTAATGTAGGTGCACTACCACTTGAGCTAAATGCCCAGGTATTGGTACATTTTAGACACATATCACAGTCACATCAACACTGAGAATTTGTACCTGTATGTGACATATCTACATTCATCCTTTTTATTAAGATTATTACATTTTCACTGAGAAAGTAAGATAAAATGAAATGCTCTTATTTTCTTCCTAGGATGACAGTGATGTTCCTAAAACATCCTCTGGAAGGAGGAGAGTAAGTTAACTCTGCATGACTGACTGCTGTGTTTGATTTGTTCTTTGTTTTAAAATCAAGTCTTTAAGTTGCGATGTTTTGTTTTTGAAGAGTTTATGGTATAGATATTGAAGATAGTATAAGAGAGATTACTAAATGCTGTATAACCAGGAAAAAAAGTTTAGTGCATGAGTTACAAATTGACACATATTCTTAGAGTGAGATGGAATGCGATGAGGAAGGAAGACTTTTTAAAAAGAAGGGAATAGTAAAGACAAAACAGTATTATCAATAGGGCATGTAAAGGCATTGGCTTGACTTGATGTGCAGGTTGGTGTTGGTGTAAGTTGGCTGCATCTGGCTATATTAGGAGCAGATTATGGTGATAATGAAATCCAGGGATTTCATTTCTGTTTAAAGCAGAGATTCAGTTACATAGTCAAAAATATGCATAGAATTTGAATGCTAAGAAGATGAATACTAGGGCCGGGCATTTAGCTCAGTGGTTCTGGTGCCTGTCTCACCAAGTGCAAGGTCCCCGGTTCGATCCTCTGGTAACCACATATAGTACTGGGCATGGAGACTTACGCCCAGCTGCAATGGGTACCACATTCCACAGTGCTGGGCATGGGGTCTCACACCTGTAATCCCAGCTCTCAGGAGGCAGAGGCAGGAGGATTGCTGTGATGTGAGTTTGATGCTGAACTCAGGGCCAGCCTGAACTGCAAAGTGAGACCCTGTCTCAAAAAAAAAAAAAAAAAGAAGAATACTAAAGAAGGTGGGTTAGGAACTCATGTGAATATAATGTACAGCATGAGAATCTAATCAAAGAGAGGAACCACTGAAATGCAGAAGAGAAATGTAAGACTTTCTGGGGAAAATTAGGATTTAGGAACTCTTTTTTAAACGTGGGATTTGTTGAGAAGTTGGGATTGAGGCTTCAGGAGAAAACACAGAAGTAAGTTAAGAAAATTGGGTGGTTGAGCAACTCCTTAAGTTCTCATGTGATAGGTTCATTAAAAGTTTAAGATAATTAATAAGAAAATCATTAAAACATCTTAACTTGGGTCCCTTCAATTTTATCCAAATGCTTCTTAAATTTAAGTATTTTTATCAAATGTTTTCTTTCACCATGTTTGCCCCAGGTAATATTAAGATGGACCTACCCTGGCATGATGGTACATTCCTCTAATTCCTGCACTCGTTAGGCTGAGGTGGGAAAGTTTCAAGATCCACCTGGGCTACATTCTGACAATGAGACTAGCCTGATCCATTTATTGAGAACCTTTGTCTAAAAAAACATTAAATATGTAATAATCTTATCTAGTTTTTCTGTAGTTTCACTTTTAAATATGTTCTCAGGTGTTGAGCATCTGTGTTTGTTTGCTGTAGCAAATGTTAATTCAGTTTTTTAGAGAGTGAAAAATGTGTTTTATCTCACAGTTTGGGTAAGAAGTTTGATAGGAGTCTCCCTGGATTGAAATCACTGGCTAGGTGGGAAGCTCTGGGGGCAGTTTTTTTGTCTTCTCTGGCTCTAGTGACTGCTTCTGTGTGTGGCAGTAGCCATTCTGTGAGAGGCCAGAAGGCCCCTTTCTCCTCCCTCTTTCAATGAGTCCAGTTCAGTGTGTGCAGTGTGGCTGCATTGCACACATGTAGTTAGTCCAGCATAATCTGCCATCTGAGGCCCAAGTTTTAGTTACCTCTCTGAAGTACCTTTCCCCATGGAAGCTAATATAGCCATCATTTCTGAGGGGTGTTACTGGTGTGGAAACTGTTCTTGCCTGTTGAATTATTGAGTATGACACTTGATATTTGTTAAAATATACCCTTTAACCTTGGGGGAGAGGTAAAGAAATAGCCTTTTACTAGACTGTGTGCTGTAGTGGGAACATCCTTTGGATAGATAGGTTTGTGGTTTTTCTCAGTTTAAGAGACTATCAAAAATGAGTTAAATGGCTAGTTTTAAAATTTCATTTCTGGAGAAATGTGTTGAGAGTAATATATAAGTGACAAGATTGGAGTTTTAAAGAAAGAAAAATGGAGTTTTCTAAGTAGATAGTCTAAAATAACCATAGTTCTAATGACACAATACAGAAAATAGTATTTCAGTTGCATTTTTACTGCAGTCATGTACCATAATGTGGTTTTTTTTCCCTCCTCTAGTCTGAAAAATCTTTTAATATTATGAATACGTTTTTAGGCCCATGGCTGGAAAAGAAAGACCAACAGCAGAGCTGCCAGCTACCTTGAAAGCAGCTGGAAGAGACAGTGTAAGGAGCTGGTGAACCTGATTTTCCAGTGTGAGGATTCTGAGCCTTTCAGACAGCCTGTGGATCTGGTAGAGTACCCAGTAAGTCTCCCATCTTGTGGGGTGGAGACTAGGGTAGAAGTATGTAATTAAACCTTGAAGAGTGGGGTGTCTAGGCTTTATTTTAGCATTTTCCTTTTTGCTAGTAAGTAAACTGTGGAAGAACAGATTATTCATAGTACATTTAAAGAAAGCCTAATCAGCCACTATTCATAGTAATGGGGGGTGGTTCGCATGACTATCTTGTGTATATGCTCAACACTAGGAAAACTAAAAATTAGATAAGATTTTACTCTGCAAATAGAAGAATTAGAAGATCCAAAAAGAGAAGAATGATTATAAGAACACAGATTTTCTTTAGGAAGTTTGGAAATTACAGAAAAGTACCTGCTAACAGAAGACATTTTCATTTTGAAAAATTTCTTCCTACTTGGTCTTTGTGTTTGGAACTCTTTTCATACATTATTAATGAATTCTTAAGATCTTTCTAATTGGTTGTTTCTTCTGTCATTTCAGATATTTTAGAACTTTACTTACATTTACCTTTTTAAAATCAGAAAGTTCATCTATGAATTATTATTATTTTTAAAATCTAGGACTACCGAGATATTATAGATACACCGATGGATTTTGGAACAGTGAGGGAAACTCTAGAAGCAGGAAATTATGACAGTCCTTTGGAATTTTGCAAAGACATCCGATTGATATTTAGTAATGCCAAAGCATATACACCAAATAAAAGATCAAAGGTAATTTATTAAAATGGTTTGTTTAAAAAATGTATGGTCATGTATTTTTGCACTTGCTGGTAGAGGTTGGAATATTAAAGATACGGGAATAAGTGAGACAACTGTAAAGAATGTCATTGTTGCCTGTAGTTAGTTTCTTTAGCCTTCCTGCACTTGATGTTTATGATCTCCTAGAATTTTCTTTTTTTTTTTTTTTTAAGGTTTTTTTGAGACAGGGTCTCACTTTGTGGTTCAGGCTGGCCCTGAGCTCAGCCTCAAACTCACATCACAGCAATCCTCCTGCCTCTGCCTCCCTAGTGCTGGGATTACAGGCATGAGCCACCACACCCGGCATTGTGGTATGTGGTACTGGTTGCTGCTGGGGTGAGTCTCCACGCCCAGTATTATTATGTGGTTACGGGGGATCGAACCTGGGTCCTTGCGCTTGCAAGACAGGCGCCAGAACCACTGAACTAACTCCCCGGCCCCCACTCCTAGAATTTTCTAAACAAAAAGATAGCAGTAGAAAGTGAACAACAACAAAAAGTAAACAAATTTAATACATAGATTGAGAGGATTTATTTATACACATAAGCTTCTTTAAAAATGTTTTGGAAATGTAAATAGATAATAGAATATTAAAAGTGATAAAAACAAAACAACTTGACCTGGTGGTGGATGCCTGTAACCCTGACTGCTCAGGAGACTGAGAAGAGAAAGTTCAAGGCTACCCTGGGCAGTTTAGCTGGACCCTGTAAGAAAAAGAAAAAAGAAAAGGCTGGAGGTAACTCAATGCTCTCTGGGTCCCATTCCTAGGAGCACAAGAAAAAAGGTGATTGAAGGAAACTCTGGAGTATGGTATGGACTGCTGGCTGCACAAGAACAGTTTGGATCTGAAGTGACACACAGACATGTCATTATTTAAGAGCACAAATGCAGAGCACATTTCTCAGTTTTTGTTCAGTGTTTCTTGTTGGTTAGTCTTTCAGTTGTTGGTGAAGTGCAATAAATACCAAAGTTTCCCATGTCACACTCTCAGAATTTTCATGAACATTACCTTCATAGCCAATGTGAGGAGTAATTACAGAAAATATAAAGTCAGATTTAAAGTCAGAGACTTGCTTGGCCTGTCGGGGTTTTCTCTTCTGTCTTACCTCTTGCCTCATGTCCTCCTCACTTCCTACGCAGCCTCGTTGTGTGCTGCATCCAGTGTGAGAGAGAAGCCTTCAAGCCCATTACTTTTCCAAGCTTGGGTTTTTGTCATGTTCATTGTTTATAAGACTCTTTCTTTCCAGGGAGAGAATGAATTTTCATTTTTATCTTTTTCTTTTTTTAGGAGATGAATATTTGGAATGCATATTGTATAAATTGATCCATTTAAAGTATACAGTTCAGTGGTGTTCAGTATATTTTTATATGTTTTATATATAAGTTTTTCAAATTGTGAAATATATGATAAAGTGTACCATTTAACCATTTTTAACTTTATAGTTCAGATATGTTCGTTGTACTTCTTCCAAAACTTTTCCTTTACCCCAAGCAGAAACTCTGTCACTATTAAATAATAGTTCAACATTTCCCCTTTTTCCCTGTTCCCCTTGGTAACTTGTAGTCTACTTCTGTTTTTATGAATTTACCTAGGCTAAATATTCACATATGCCTTCTAACGGATATCATATTTGTTCTTTTGTGTCTACTTACTTTGCCAAACATGTCCTAAAAATTCATCATCCATGTCGTAATGTGTATCTGAACTTCATTCCTTTGTATGGCCAAGTAACTTTCCACTGCATGAATAAATGGATATAACACATCTTATTTATCTATTCTTCTCTTGATGGAAAGTTGGATTGCTTCTACTTTTTGGCCATTATAAATAATGTCTCAGTGACTTTGAAATACACATACCTGAGTCTGCATCTGATAGCACAGGGTGACTCTGTGACCATCCGTCAGGAATCAGTACAGTGCTTTCTGTAATGCCCAAGCCATCTTACATTCCCATCAGTGGAAATGTTCTCATTTTCCTGCATCTTTGCTAACATTTGTTATTTTAAAAAAATTATAGCCATCTGAGTCAGGTTTTACCTCATTGGGTTTTGATTTTCTTAGGATTTACTCTGTCAATAAATGTAGCTGGGGTTTGTTTTAATCAGGAATAAGACATGCAGATTTAGAAGAGATTGTCATAAAGGGACAAGTTTATCTGATGTAGAAACAGGAGGGTTGGCATGACATGCAGGGGGACCAGGGCAGGGACAGAGTTAGTCAAGGTGGAAGAGAGCTGCTATTCTAATGCAAGCAGGGCAGAAATGACCCGTTTGAATAGTGTCTGCAAGCTTTGAAATGTTGGAGATGGTCTTTCATTGTTGGAAGCTTTATGGCAGGGGTATAATATTGACTGTTGTCTGAGTTTGAAAGAGGGAATGGCTGGATATGTGAGCTCTAAATTGGTTATTTTATACATCACAAGTGTATTGCAGGAAGTCACCTGTTATCTATGGGAATTAGCTAGCCCTGGGAGGCAGCTAGCATCATGGCTTCTTACGCTACAGCATTAAAAGTACAGGAGATGAAGCCAGGAATGGTGGCTCATAGCTGTGATTCCAGCTCCTCAGGAGGCTGAGGCAGGAGGATTCCAAGTTAGTAAGGCTAAAAAAACAAAACAAAGTAAAAAAACACTAAAATGGGCTGGGTTGTAGCTCAGTGGTGAAGCGCCCTTGAGTTCAAACTAGTATGGTGGGAGCAGTGCAGCAAATGCAAAAATAGTGTCAGTTGTTTGTTTTTATTTATTTTGCTTTGTGGTACTTGTTTTTCCAAGGTAGGTACAATACCACTTCTGCTAAATTCATGGCCCCCTGTCAGTTGTAGTCAATATCAAAGGATGTTTAACATGTTTTCATATTTTTTTGGGGGGGGTCTCTGTATATCTTGTTAACACTATGTAGTTAAGTCTTTGCTCATTTAAAATATTACACTTTTTGTTGAGTATAGTTTGTGTGTTTATGTGTGTTTGAGTTGGAGTCTGGGACTCACTGTGTAGTTTAGGCTGGTCTTGAACTCACTGTGTGTAGTCCAGGCTGCCCTTGAACGTGGAACAATCCTCTGCCTTAGCCTCCTGAGAGCTGGCATTACAGATGTACTTGGAGAGTGTAGTTCTTCAATATGTTCTGGATATTAAACAGGTATGAGATACATAGGTTGCTTTTACTGTGTTGATTTACTGATTCACAAAAGTTTTGAATTGTGGTGAACTCGTTTCCTTGTATGTTCTTTTGTTTCTTATGGAAACTTCCTGACTCATTCCTAACTTTGTTGCATCCAATGTGCATGACATTAGGTGGTTGTCGGTTTTAGCATTCTTTGTGGGGTTTTTTTTGTTTTTGTTTTTGAGATGGGTTCTTGCTTTGTAGTTCAGACTGGACCTGAACTCACCATGTAGACCAGGCTAGACACGAACTTGTGGCAGTGCCCCTGCTTCTGCCTCCTGAGTGCTGGGATTATAGGCATGAGCCACCATGTCCAGCATTGTGGTATGTGGTACTGGGGATCGAACTCAGGACCTGGTACTGGCCGGAGTCACTGAGCTAAATCCCCAGCCTTTGTGTGTGTGTGTGTGTGTGTGTGTGTGTGTGTGTGACTTCTTGAGCTATATTACTGAATTGTGTGTGAAAACTAATGAAATTCAAATGTGATAATGAGATATTTCAAACTTAAAATAACTTACAGGAAAATAATTATCTTGTTAAAGTTGGTTTGGCTAGAGTTCAGGTTTGAAAGAAAAGAGTAAATTTATAAAATACTGGAAGTGATTTCCAGAGTATTTCATGTGAAAGTCATCTAGGTGGTATGATTGAAAAATACAGTGAATATTTGAATTAAAAAATTATTATATTAAAAGTCACATCACCAATGATCTCCTAAGAATACTCTCTCTCTCTCTTGCTTAAGACACAATTATCTCATTGTTTTAGCCACTCTCTGAAGCAGTCTGGAAATGTCTTTTGTGGGTATGTGTAGGTGTGATTGACAGAGCTGAGTGGCTTTCCAGTAAAGGTACAGGGAGAATCTGATGTAAAAGTTAAAAGTGTCTTTGTCCTCTTGTTCTAAAAGTCTTTAGACTTGTGCTCTTCGGCTATGTCACTAGCAGCCTGATAAACAGCAACTTCCAAATTGGCTTTAGCAGGTTACATTTTTGGTTTTATCCATGCAGATGTGAAGATGGGAGGAGGACCCAGCCGAGATCCATTAATGTATAGACTAGTCCTGGATTCTAGATCCTAGAGTTTCTTGATTTACATCTAGTTTCTTGCCACCTGATACACATAGTTAATATTTCTTCCTCTTGTCATGGAGAGAACCGAGTGGGAATAGGTAAACTACTATCCATAGTCAGTGATGTATTACAAATAATCTCAGTGATTGTAATGAAAATACCTTAAATGATACTGTGTAATTCTAGTTTTGTTTTCACATCTTTGCAGATTTACAGTATGACATTGAGACTGTCTGCTTTATTTGAAGAAAAGATGAAGAAAATTTCTTCTGATTTTAAAATTGGTCAAAAATTCAATGAAAAACTTCGACGAAGCCAGAGGTTCAAGCGAAGGCAAAATTATAACGGTGTCATTCAGGCCAACAAAAGTATGAGGTATATGGTTCATGACCAACTCTGCATGTCACTGATCTCTTTCTTGCTGTCTTATACTCAACCCAGAGCTGTTTCTCTGTTCACCTTTCTAAACTGGGGCTATGTGATACTGATTGCTGCTGGGTGAGTCTCCACGCCCAGTATAGGTATGTGGTTACCGAGGATTGAACCCGGGCCCTTGCGCTTGCAAGACAGGCGCCGGAACCACTGAGTTACATCCCCGGCCACCTTGTGTATATTTCTGCAGTTGACTCAAAAATAGTGTTAGACTGAAAAAAAATTGTTTTCCTTCCCAATCTAGATCTAACCACGATCGTACAGTGATTGCATTTAGTCGCTGTATCTGCTGGGTCTCTTTTAGTCTAGGATTTTAGAAAAATCATTCCTTGTCTTAATTTGTGAAGAGGGTTTCATTTTCTTTAATACTTTGTAGTATTGGACATTGAACCCAGGACCTTAATCCTTTTTTTAATTTTAATTTTGAGGCAAGATCTTGGTAAGGTGCCCAAGTTGGGTACTAACTTGAGGCATGCTCACCTTCCCCCACCTCCCCTGTACTGGGACTGCAGGTGTGTACAGAGCCACCTTGCCGGGCTGATGTTTTTTTTAAGCCCATTATCTGCCTTCCTTTGTATTAATGATAGTTTAAAATGTGGTATAACAATCTTGAAATTTCTTTATCACTATAGAAATAATTAGCGCTTTAAAGAATTGTGATTATCTTTAAACTTAAATGTCTTAGTAACCTTTATGGTCTTTTTATAATAAAGTAAGATTATCTGAACATGCATATTACCCAGATTTTTACTTACATTTCCACTCTCCTTCCTCATAATCCAGGCTAAGGGACAAATCGTGGAAATGGACCCTGAGTTGTAAGCAGTCAGGTCTTGGAACAAAAACCAGTTTGTTCTGATATGTTTTCTCATTTTCTTATCCTTCCGGATTTTGTTGGTTTCGGTTGTTTTTTATACTGTCTTTAGGAATATATAAAAATTTAGAACGAGAATTGTGTCATACTTAGGCTCAAATTCATAGTACTAATGAATATGAATTGTGAGATAAATATTGGTTCTTCTTCACATTTTATCTAACAAACCCAAAGTGTTCAGTATGTAGTTGTTACATGGATCAGTTGTTCATTACTCCAATTTTGAATAAGGCTCAAATGTAGAGCAAGGGGGTATTGATAGTAATCTGTGTTAGATTCAGAAATTAATAGTATTTTAGTATCTTGATCATAAAATGATCCAGTTTAAGCAATAATATACTTTTACCTATGTATTTTCTAAGCCACTTTTCTTTCTGTTCTGCTAAATGTTCTTTCTTTGTTCATGTCTTTGACCAGAAGTATCAAACAGAAACGGTTAAAATCTCAGCCAAAAGTAATTCCTGAGTTGGTAGGTCCGCCTACACAGTCTACCTCAAGTAGGGCAGCTCACTCTGCAGCACACAGGAGAAGTGCTGGTGTCTCTTCGGGAATTACATCTGGGGACTCTTCAGACTCAGCGGGGTCCCTGGAGAGAACAAGAAGAAGTAGATCTGTAACTCTGCGAAATGATTCTCTGTTGTCTGGTGAGAGGCAGAACATTACATTACTCAGCTGTTGAGAACTAGACTGTGGGGTTATAGAAAAACAGCCTGACAAAAATTTGATAGGCAAGATAGAAATAATAAACACAGAACTGGGCTGGGGATCTAGCACAGTGGTTCTGGTATCTGCCTTGCAAGTGCAAGGTCCCTAGTTGGATCCCCGATAACCAGTATAACAATGCCAGGTGTGGTGACTCACATCCACTAGCAAGCAGTACCACACACCACAATGCTGGGCCGTGGTGGCTCACGCCTGTAGTCCCAGCACTTGGGAGGCAGGGGCAAGAGGATTACTGAGTTTGAGGCTGAGTTCAGGACCAGTGTGAACTGCAAAGCGAGACCCTGTCACACATACAAAAATCATGATATGTATATAAAATGTACCTATTTCATAATTAAAAAGATAAAAAGGAACAGTTTAAATATATTGGATAAGAACTGTGTTTTGCATATGGTGTGTGAGAATTTTATGCAGATTTTGTTTGAATCCTTCAAATGTTAAACAGTGCAATATATTTCCCCATATGAAATTTTTATATCAAAATGATGAAAGATATTTTAAAAATGTCTGAAATAAAAAAGAAAAAAACCCCTGGGAAACTTGTATTTCTTGTCTTGTGTTCACACTGGTGCAGGCACTTATGAAGTGGAATAATGGGGAAAACCACCTAAACTGTTGAAGTTATTTCTTTATATGCCCCACTGTGTGTATGTATATATCTGTGTAAGGCAATAGAAATGACCTTTCTTGAGCTGAGTGTATATGGGATTTAACTGTGCTGTAAGGAACAGCTAAAAAGAGACTGGTATTACATTCTGACATGGAAGAACTGCAAATGAATGTGTCTTTTCTTTGAAATACTTGTCTGAGATTATAGAAATATCTTCATAATTTTAAAGTATTTTCTGAATGTATTTCTGAATTAATGTTATTTTTAGAAATATGAGTGCAAACTTGGTTTGGAATATTGATTACATACAGGTTTTAAAAAACTACTTTTTAAAAACATACTGTTTTAAGAATCTTCTTATTACAGTGTTATGAAAGTGCCCAGTCACCTGCTGTTAATTACTTCACCATCTTCCCTGAGGTCTATAATGTTAGGAAAGAACTGCTTGCTTGTGTATGTACACATAGGAGAATATATGTAATTAACTACTTACACTTCTGTTTTCTTTAGAAAGTGAAATGGAAGATTCTTTAGCTACCTCTTCATCCTCTTCCTCTTTCAATAGTTCAGAGGAAAGCAAAGAGAGTGCAAGAGCACGAGAATCTTTGCGTGGCGTATTCTCCAGGAGCAGCAGCATCAGGGTGACTAGGACTCGAGCAGCTCAGAGGAGAACTGGTAAGAGACTCTGTGTAATGAGATTATTTAAATTATCCAGGCATGATAAGGGGGTTTTTAGGGTTAGGAAGGAAATTAATTTTGCATTAAAAAAGAAGGGAGATCACTAAAAAATAAAGTCATTGAGAATATTGAAAGAAGAAAAGAGCCTTTCTAATCTTCCTGCTACTTTATTTTCAGGTCCTCTTGCCTTAGAAAATGGTTGTGGCAGAAAGGCCACTCGAAAAAGAGTCTATTTAAGTGACTCTGATAATAACTCACTGGAGGCCAGTAACGTTCTAAAAGCCAGAGCTGGTAATAACCGGAAAATCCTGCGAAAGTGTGCTGCTGTGGCTGCCAATAAGATAAAGTTAATGAGTGACGTAGAAGAAAATTCTAGCTCTGAAAGTGTGTGCTCAGGTCGGAAGTTGCCTCACCGCTATGCTTCCGCTGTAGCTAGAAAAAAGTTGTTACACAATTCTGAAGATGATCAGAGCCTAAAGTCAGATATGGAAGAAGAAGAGCTAAAGGATCAGACTCCACCACCGTTGCCAGCATTCAGTCCTCATGTTTCCCAGAATACTGGCAGTGAGCCTGAAAATGCAGATTCAGAATCAGAAAGTGATTTGCAGGCAGCCCGGAAAAATTGGCATGCTAATGGTTGTAAGTCCCATACTCTAGCAAGTTCCAAAACGAAATTTCCTAAGATAGAGTCTTCTGAGGAAGATTCTAAGAGCCCTGAATCAGATAACGGACACAACCAAACTGCTGGCCCTTCGACATCAGAGAGCAAAGCTGAGGCAGAGAGCATCTCAGAGGAAGCAGACTCTGAACCTGGAAACAAGGCATTTTGCAAAAATGCAAGTTTGTTTAAGAAAGCGAAGATCTTAAGTGATTCCGAAGACTCAGAATCTGAGGAACAAGACAGAGACGAGGACACATACCACAAAATAGAAACGAGCCAAGTTATAGAAAACTTGAAATGTGATCCTGTTGCTGGGTCTCAGGGCTTCTCCGATTATGTGTCTGAAACGGATTTAGATTCAGATGATGACAAAACAAAAGAAAAACCAACCAGTTTTATGAATGGTAATTCAAAACATTTATCTTGATTCCTGATTTAATCCCACTGACCTTTTTTTCTGTTTGCAAATAGTGATTTTATTTTCTCTTACAGCTTCTCTTTGCTAGCCTTTTCTCTGTACTACATTTATGCTGTTACCCTTTCTGTTCACCTTAAATTCTTAAATACATGCATAATTATATGTTGCATACTTGGCTTTATTCAGCGAGTAGTAGCTTTGGCCTCAACAAGTGTCCCCATTAAAGATGTCGTGTCTCATATTGGTGGTGGGGATATCGTATTGGAGAGAAGCCTGAGAAAAGCAGAGGCAAGTACGTACTGAACTGTGGCAGTGATAGTTTGGGAAGATGAAGAATGGGTAGGACTTTTTGCCTAACTTGTAATAATGATCATAGCTAACAGAACAGTTACTGAGCTGTCAGGAAGTTTTTCTAATCTGTTTATACTCTTTCTTTTTGAGACAAGCTCTCGCTTTGTAGTTCATGCTGGCCATGAGCTCAGTGCAGCCCAGGCAAGCCTCAAACTCACAGTAGTCCTGTTGTCTGTCTCTGCCTCCTGAATGCTGGGATTACAGGTGTGAGCCACCATGACTGGTACTGTGGTGTGTAGTACTGATTGCTGGTCAGCGTGAGTCACCGCTCCTGGCATTGTGGTTATGTGATTACCAGGGATTGAACTCTGGCTGGACCTTGCACTTGCAAAGTAGGCACTGGAACCACTGAGCTAAATCTCTGGCCTTACATTATAGTCTTAATCTAAAAAAGTTTAGTGATATCTTTTATGCAGTAAGTACTATTTTATGCTTTTTTGTTGTTGTTGTTCACATGGTTTTCAACTTACTGGAGCTTGAACCCAGGGCCTTCTCACTGAGCTGTACCCCCAGCCAATTTTTAATTTATTTAGACAGAGTCATACTAAGTTTTCCAAGGCTAGACTTGAACTTGGGATCCTCTTGCTTCAGCTTCCCAAAGTACTGGGATTATGGGCTTGTGCCACCTTGCCTGCCTTTGTCTTCCATTTTATATATAACTGTAGAACCCCACTGTGGTAAAATAGCTATTGAATTAATATCATGCGCCTCATAAATGGGCATTGATAGATTAAAAGTGGTGTAAATGAAATTTGTGGAACTAGACTAGGTTTCATAGAGACTGAAAGTTACTGGTTGGTTTGCTCATCTTGGTGTAGTGAATGGGATCTGGTCTGCCTCATGTTGCTGTTTCAAAGGTCTGGAATGTTACTGGCGAGAACATGCTAGCTATACTTGTGATTGGTTCTGAAAGTGGAACAAGTCACTTTAAAATATTAAGAGGATTCGACTGTCTCATTACATTGGCCCTCCAAGTTAATAAGAATTCTAGATTTATGTTGTCTCATATTCCTTTAGAATTATTCTTTTCTTAAAGATTAAAAGTATAATCTTTAATTTTTAGATGCTACATCACAAGAGAATGCACAGAGCAGAAAAGTTTCCAGGAAAAGGGTCTGCTCCAGTGACTCAGAGAGCAGCGTGAAGGTGACCAAGAAACCACCACAAGCCACAACATGTCGCCTAAGGGTTACTCAGAGCCGTGCAGCTGCCAGTAAGATGAAATCCATGAGCAATGCTGAAGATGTCAGCTTAGAAAGTGTGTGCACTAGGAGGAAAGGTGGACGGAAAAAAGCGCTCCAGTGCACTGGCCCCACAGCTAGGAAGCCAGCGTGTGATGTTGAGGATGATGTGAACAGACCAGTGCCAGATGAACACTGTGCCTATGGGGGCACACCACCTGCCCCTGACTCCATAGGCAGTGCAGAGCATTCCAATCACCCTATAAACGGAGACTCAGATCTGGAAAGCACTTGGAATTCAGACCATGTGAACAGGCTTCCCAGTAGTAACACAGATGTACCTTCTAAAACAGAGAATTCCCCCAGTGGATCTTCAGAAGAAGAGTCACAAAGCCCTGCTCCAGGGAGTGATGTGAACAGAAAACTTTCTTCTCAGTCATCTTTGGTACAAAAAGCTGCTGCAGAAAATACCTTTGAGGAGGAGCTGAATTACGGACTCCGCAGGTGGAATGGCAGAAGACTCAGGACATATGGAAAGGCTCCTTTCAGCAAGTCGAAAGTGCTTGCTGATTCACAGGCAGCAGTAGAAGTGGAAGGAAAAAGGAAGAGACTCCATCCTGAATTACAAAGTGTGCAAAAGTCTAGAAGACCTGTGTGCTCACAGAATAAACCCGACATCAGTCCCAGGCCATCAGATTTGGGATCTGTAACTGAGTCAGACCCTGACTGTACCAGTAATACAAGAGGCAGTAGCACAAGAGGCAGTAGCACAAGAGGCAGGAGGCGGCAAGCTAAGGGAAAAGCAAGAGTAGTTAGAAAAGGTAAAACTTTTACAGATAACCTATCTAAAACCGTGAGGCATCGAAGACAAAGCAAACGTCCTAGGTTAAGTGTGGATGATAATGACTGGGAGGATTTGGACTATGCAAAATCTAAGAGAGTTCTTCGACGGTCAAAAATAAAAACGAGAAATCAGGGTAGAAGGACTGTGAGATACCATGATGGAGATGATGATAGAAGCTTAGAAAATGTGTTGAGTGATTGCACCTTATAACCTTGAGGAGATGCCAGTTATTTAGAGAGAAAATGGACTGGAATTTGGTGAAAGCTGGCTGATAAAAATGATTTTGTCTTACAATTCAGGGAATATATTTATATTTTTCTATGAAAAGTTATGAATGTGACTAAATCATGACTGTTATTTTTATTTGCACTTGCTGGTCTTTGTAGCAGCATTCAGCACAGGTGCCAAAATATGCTTCATTTTTGGGGGCAGATCTACTTTAATAGTATTTGACTAGGTATAGTAAGTTTGAAAATGTTAAACACTAGACATCCTGGTTATGAAAACCAGTAACATTACTTTTGTGGTAGCAAGAGTCGTGCAGTTCTTTTTCTGAATTTATTTAGAGGTAGTAGTTTCTAACTCCTGTCCTTTAGGAGAACAATTTCACATGACTTATGTTTACAGATTCTGCATACATATTATGTGCATACTGACATTGTAATCATGGGAAGTGTGACCATGATTAGCAGGCAAGGTACCTACCACTCCCTACCCTCACTCCTTCCCTGGCTACTATAGAACATTGCATTTACCAGATTTGGTCATTTTTTTGAAATGGTTTCCAATTTTCTTCCCAAATACTATTGGGTCTTTTTTCTTTTTAAGGATAACATGATGACTTTTATATTATAAACTTGAATTTATAAAGTGCTAGTAAATTATTTTCAGTGCTTGAGTGCATATTCAGAGGTCGAAGGCCAGAGTATAGTCATAGCATTTCTTTTCAAATTGTGCACTAACAAGATGCTGTATCATTTTGTTTTCTACTCAGAGTCTCCTGGCTTTCATTGTGACTTAACAAACATTTTGCTCTTCCATAATCTTACTCTGAAATAGAGGAGTTTGTGTGCCTTAGATTTAGGGAAAGTGTTTTGTTAAATAGGGGTATGCAGGGCTAAAAGAGTATTTAAATTGTCTGTAGATTTCCCTCATCTATATTAAAATTTTAGGGTTGAGTTTTATTAAGAGTGCAATTGCAAATCTTACCTGTGTAGAAAAATAGTTCAGTGTCATTTTCCATCTCTTACTTCTGCCAGGTACAATTTTAAGTGTTCTTTACTGGGGCAACTAAGTAAGTATATCTTTATTAGTGACCTCTAGTCTAAATGTGCGAATAAACTCATATTTTTTTTGAAAATAATTTAGCAGTCTAGTGAAAGTTAAACTTTTACCACCCCAAATACCTATAGTACACTTATTTTTGAGCCAAATACAGTACGTATATGATTACTTGACAGCTTTTGCTACTCCGAACAGTGTAAGTGGCCATTCCTAGCTTGTTTGTGCCTGAAATGGTTTACATATTTTCTAGTTAAAGAGTAAGTTACAGTGTTGCACCATTAAGTTATTTATTAGCCCTAATTGTGTTTGGGCTAATTGTGTTTGGTTTTAGAAAAAAATAAACCCTTTTTTTCTATTTTCTTGAGGTGGCAGATAGGAAAAGCATCTGACTCTGGTGTCAGTGTTAGAGAGTGATCCTAGTGTTCCTGCTTTTGAGTTCCCTATTGCATTTGATGTGGTAGGAGGTACCTTTACTTTCTACTCTGACACAGGGAAGGGTGCTTTTGGACATTTCCAGTGCAGTGAGGTGGGACACCTGCCTGTTATTTGATGTTCTAGAGAACCCTGTTACCACTTGGCCAAACGATGATGCTTTTCTTGTCAGAGCTCTTAAGTGGACAGGAGACAGACTGTATAATTATCTCAACTGTTCACCCCCCAAAAACTCGTGGGATGCCTTTTACATATATCCCGAATTTTTAAGAAATGGTGATAATTGTCATGACCATTAATTTATTTAACTTTTTCCTAAGCCTCTCTGCTTTGTATCTGTTCTCAGGGTATAAGTACATCTTACTGTCATCTGCAAAAAGGTACCAAAAATCCATAAATAAATATGAACTACATTTATAAGTACATAACATTCTTTTTGTAAAACAACAATCTTTTGACAGTGTAGGCTCCTTTTATAGAACTGTTCACGCTTTTTGGACTGAACTAACTTGTCATGGACTTGACTGGTCATCCAATTACCAATTTTTCTTTTTGTCTAAACTGCTGAGACATTTGTGCAGAGAAGCAGTATTTTGGCTTAATCAGATTTTGTATCATCAGAAAAAGTAAGAGTGGGCCTGGGACTGTAAAATTGTTGTTGACAGTGGTGACTTCTCAATTTCTGAAGGAAAATTAAGGGCTTTGGTAGAAAAGCATTTTTATGTTTTGTTTTTTCTTTTTTTCCTATGGTGCTATTCCTAAGGTTAACTTTGAATATGTGATACACACTCCTAAGTACCTTTAAGAAAAATTAGTAAGTAATAGTTAAAATGTTTACATTGAGCACTAGAACATATTTGATTTTTTTCTACTTAATGCAAAATATGCAGGGATTTGATGCACAGATGTACTTTAATGTTTAGGATCAGTCAGAGAAAGACAGAAGTGGGTTTCAAAGTGAATGTGAACTGGTCCAGAAAGAAGTGCTATAGCTTTCCATTGCACTTGAAGTAACTTAATGGTGTATATGAAAAAAACCTTTTTTTTTTTTAAAAACAAAAAAAACAAAAAAAACTGTGGTTGTGTATATCCAACGTCCTATGCTTTTATTCATTTATAATTTTTTAAAAAACCGTTTTGAAGTATTTAAATTTGATTTTTACTTACTTTGAAAGATTAATTTTATCAGACATATTGAGAACAATTCAAACATTTAAAATAGATAAAAGTATTTTTTTCTTCCCATATCTATTTAAAAAGGGTGTACTGACAATATGTAATTTCTGAATAAAAGGAGATTTTATCCCATTTTCAGATTATTCCTAGGGTGGTCATTCTTTCTCTTGTCTTAAGTAGAAAAATCTTTGATTTATATTCAATTTAAATTATTTTCAATTTAGCAGTCCTTGGAAACAGTGATAAAGCAGTTATTTTTGACTTCTAAGGTACAACACAAAAGTTTTCTTTCAAATAGAGTTATATGAGAAAATTGTTTTTTTAATAAGAAAATGAAGAGAAAGACATGTTTTAGGAAAAGATATATCAAAACTCAGAAGCAGAAATGGAAAAAGGGCTATAAAACAAATCAATAAAATAACATCTGAGGATATTACTGTCTAGAAATTAACATGATGTATGAACAGCTCATCTCACTTTTGGGTAGCCTTTTGAGTAAAAACTTTACTTAGGATAATATTCTTGCTTCCTCCCCGAGACCCCCTTCTCCTTTTCTTTAGAATAATCAGAACACAGAATTTAACTTTGCTTTGTGTCATGAAGAATTGGAAGGATTTTAATATCTTCTGTTGGTACAAGCTGACTTGAGTCCTTTGACAAAAGTCTGTGTATCAGTTGAATGCAAAAACATTGTTAAAGGTGCATGTGGTACTTTCGGTTTTCCTTTTTACTCTGTTGCATTGATTTTTCAGGTAACTTTCAGTTGGTTAGAAAAATCTTTCTGCTTTACCTTTTAATAACTAAAATAACTAGCTCTCTTCTGTTTATTCATAGCAAGGCAGTGTATTTACTTACCAAGTATCTTGCAGTTGTCACTAAATACCTTTAAGTTTTCTTACATTGTATAGAAGTTACAGTTCAGTTATCCTAGTGTGATGAACTGCTACAAAGCATTGTGACAGAACTTTTCACCTTTTAATTATTAAGATATAACCCTCAACTTCCTTCTGTTGAAACCAGGAAATAATAAAGCAGAAACCGGAAGAAAATTGCAACTTAGCAGTTTAAGTCTGTGTCTTCTCCTATATTTGGGGGACATGAGGACCAAACCAAATACATTTGTCAGTGCTAGGGAGAAAGTGGAGCAATGTGGAAAAAAGTAGAATTAAAGTAGATTAGTAAATGTTAGTCCTACTTAGTAGTTAGTAAATGTGAATCGGTACAACGAATGTAATGCTGAGGGCTATGTTTTCTTACATTTTTAGAAAAGTTTTAAAAACATTTGAATTATAAATATTGCCCAGGGATTCATGGGAATTCTCAAAATTCAGAGATTTTTTTTTTTTTTTTTTTTTAACTAGACTCTTCTAATTTGCCAAGCTGGTCTCTAATATATTGTCACGTCGATAGAAGAATATCACTAGTTTTAGTTCATACCTCCTTCAAGAATTGCTTTCTAGGTTTTAGGTGGTAGTGGGGGAATCACATAGTAATTCGAACTCTACAGATTTGCAGCCCATGTCTTGGTCAGCATTTATATATAAATAACTGTAGATCTTGCTCAGATATTACGAGACCAGTAGTGTCATTGAATTGTACTTACTGGTTTAATTTTAAGTCAGTTTGAAGGTAAGTTTTATTATTTATTAAACCTTTAAATGGGAATTCGGGTTGCCATAGAAGAGGTGATCTAACTGACTGAAAAAGAAGAAAATAATGAGTTGAAGGCTATGTGAACTGTAAGCAGCCCCATCCCTTGGTCCTACAAGGTAAATGGCTTAAAATTACTGTTTATTGTTAGTGGTTGAAAGTTGGAGGAATCTTTATTTTTAATATGTTGAAGTTAATTTTTTGAGTCTGGGCCAGGCTTTTAGGCTGCACAGTTTGGTGCAGTTCATCCATGGAATTCCAACCATGTCGTTACTGAAGCCAGTCAAAATGAATCCTTATACTCCTGAATAAGATTGTTTTATAGTCTCTAACTCATCCATCTAGAAGTGTTTGCTAACTAAATCATTTGCTAACTAAAATAGTAAAAAAATCGTAAGTGTTGTCATTCCTAACAAGCAAAACCCCTTTTAAAAAATATCTCCAAGCAGGGCCCTGGTGTGCCCACTTTCCTTCCATCAGTGATTTCCTCTTACGCAAGCAAAGCACAGGCCTGCAGGCTGTGGGGACTGGTTAGGGAGCTGGACTATGAGGAGGCAGGTCTGGAGGGTTCACTTTGCAGCCTTGCTGCTTTCTTTAGTGAGGTAATCAGGTAGACTGAAGACCCGGCCTTTACTTTTGATACTTTATCTTGTCTCCATTTATTTTGAAGTGCTGAGATACTTCTCTGAGAAAGTTAAAACAATACAGCTCCCGGCATTACATTAAGCAGATAAGTGGAAGGTTCCTAAACTCGTGTCTCATACTTTTCATTAGTTTTGATAACTATAGTAGCCACAAATATTTTGGGAATCATAAGAATGACTTACCAACTCTTTTTTAAGAGAGTCAGAAAACCACATAATGATGAGCTGGATTAGCTGTTTCATCAAGGAAAAAAAGGTTTAGTGGTACCCACCGTTGTGAAGTTGCTCCCTGGTAGTTACTGAAGAAGACAGATGAGGGCCAGGGATATAGCTCAGTGGTTCCGGTGCCTGTCTTGCAAGCGCAAGGACCCAGGTTCAATCCCCGGCAACCACATAACAAACAATACTGGGCGTGGAGACTCACCCCAGCAGCAACCAGTACCACATACCACAGTGCCGGGCATGGTGGCTCACGCCTGTAATCCCAGCACTCGGGAGGCAGAGGCAGGAGGATTGCTGTGATGTGAGTTTGAGGCTGAGCTCAGGGCCAGCCTGAACTGCAAAGCGAGACCCTGTCTCAAAAAAACTTAAAAAAATTAAAAAAAAAGATGAAGTTGACCAAAGGATTTCTGACACTACCACCACCACCCCAGCCTGAGCTGCTGTGTGGTAGAAGTTAAGATCGCAGTGTTTCCACACTTCCCTGGAAAACATAATGTTTGAAAGCCCAGTGAGCTCCAGAAAACACTGCCTTCTACTGATTTTCTCTAAGGAGAGTACAGTTTGTAGGATCCTTTGGAAACTGGAATGATAAGTATCACTGGCAAATGCTGTTGATTTTTGAATTTTACATCGTTTGGTCCCTTTGAATGGTGGCGGGCAGAGAAGACTGCCTGTGGCAGTAGCTCGAAAGTGTACAGGACTCTGATGTGGTGACCAAAGGGTTACTCAGGATGGATTTGGTGTTTCCAGGAATTGCCACAATCAATAATGTCAGTATTTCAAAAGTATATGGAATAGGCTGATAGATCTTCATTTTCATGGGGATTTTTTCCTCATCAAATCTGTTTTAAATTCATTTAAAATGCTGATCAGATTAAATATTTTACTGCTTCCTTAGTAATGATGTGGTTTGCTTTGGATTCAGAATGACTTTTAACAGTGACCATAATTAGATATAAATAATACTCAGAATATGGGAACTGGAGGTTGATGCTTTGAGTCAGCTTCTGTGCCAGTGTCCTGTTTTCACCACAGACCCTCCGAGCAGTACATAGCTGTGTGTTACATAGCATTCAGCTGAGGAAGGCGGGGCCTCCTCTCCAGATGTGCCCGGAGGTGCTGTTGTCCTGACCTGCGAGGGCGCTGTGCTTAGCAACCACTGCCAGCACTCCAAGGTGCCCAGAGTGTGATGGACTCCAGGCCTGGGACAGCAGGAGGGTGGGCTGTGCTGACATGGTCTCAGGCCACTTGTCACCCCTGCACTGTGGTCACTGTTCTCTCAGTGCTTAAGCTGTGACCTAACCTACTGAGATGTCTTTAACCCCACATTCTGTTTATCATTAAAACTATTTCCTCAAGGAGGATAAAGCACTTTACTATAATTTACCAAGTTCTCAGTAATAAAATTAGTACTGACCTAAAATAATGTATATTTTTAAAAAATTTCCTATCTTGTCACTCTCTCAGCTTCCTCAAGTTATGTGTTTATTCTGTGATGTTCCCATTTGTATCATCTCAGACTTTGGAGAGAAAGCTTTCTCAAGCTGAAGATGTTGTATACAGGGTAATTTTTTTTTTTTTTTTTTTTTTTAGGTTTTTTGGAGACAGGGTCTCGCTTTGTGGTTCAGGCTGGCCCTGAGCTCAGCCTCAAACTCACATCACAATCCTCCTGCCTCTGCCTCCCGAGTGCTGGGATTACAGGCGTGAGCCAACATGCCCGGCACTGTGGTATGTGGTACTGGTTGCTGCTGGGTGTGGGTCTCCACACCCAGTATTGCTATGTGGTTACCGGGGAATCGAACCCGGGTCCTTGCGCTTGCGAGGCAGGCGCTGGAACCACTGAGCTAACTCCCCGGCCCAGGGTAATTCTTAAATTCACTCTCAATATAGTTCAACTTTAAAAGGTACTTTTAAAAACCAAATTTTATCTCTTCCTCTAGAACTTAACTTTCCCTTTTCTGGATTAGAAATAATCATTAAAAGGCCTTAGAGTTAGTATTTACTGGGTCCTCATTTGCCGGGATAAGTACTTGATCATGCTGCAGGATTGCTACATCTCAAATCATATGCAAAATGATTTGTTACATCAGAATTTTATATTACATGACTGGATATATTTTTGGCAATGGGCCAGTTGTCAGGTTTTTTTCAGCATGAAAATAGGCACAGTTAGATGACCCATAAACAACATACTCTTGTCCTGTCACAAAGGACACATTCCACCTTCATTTCAACACATTAAAAACTCCATTAACGTTTTGTATTCCAGCATTTAGCTAACATTGATTTGATGTATTAAAGCTTCATTTTGTATGTAGAGTTAGGTTGTTCTTTGTAATTAGATAACAATTTAAAAATGTCTTAAACTCCTTGAAGGGGTAAAAAGACTGCACTTCAGAAAGCACTTTCTTCCCAGAGCCGCCCTGAAGAAGGTGGGCAGGGCTGCTGCATGGTGCTCAGGGGCGTCACCAGACAGCATGGTATCTGAGCCTACTGGCCTGTGCCCACTGCCTGGGACTCCACTGAGAACATGATGTCCTCAGAAATGTCACTGAAAAGCATGGCAGCAGCATCAGTGGCACAAGGAACTGGCATATGTGCTGAGGTTTCTCGAGTGAAGTACTTGCTTTTCTGGAGAACTCCACATCTTACAGCACAGCTTTTGAAGTGTTTCCTAAATAAAACCTGAAGGGCTTCCCTGGGAGGGCAGAGAGCTTTCCTCATCTGTCCTGGCTATATGCAGATGGCAGCCTTCATCGTGGTGCCTGGAGGGCAAGTATCTCCCTCCTAGGAGAAACTTAAGAAGGTGAGAAGTTTCCCTGTTACCAAGTACTAGTGTTACTTGATAGTATCTGAGGAAGAGCCCCAGTTCTGTAGCATTTAGTATTAAAGAGCAGATTGGGATGGGCCAAGAGTTTAGCTCAGTGGTGGTATGCCTAGCTCAGAAGCGCTAGTCCTGAGTCCTATCCCTGGTGTCAGAAAAATAAAAAGATTTCCCAAGCCTTCTGGAAGTCTAGTGTGAATGCAGTAGGGGCCAGGTGTGTTTCACAGCCGTCCTTGTTGCCTGCTCCATGTCTGGACTATCTTGCCTGTGAGTGAGAGCTACCGCTCCATGTCTGATGAGGGCTGCTCATCTGATCAGCAAAGAAGGGCCACTTCTGCCTGTGCAAAGTACTAGACTTGTTTTGAGAAATCTGGCTTGGAGGTATGGATTGGTGAAAATAAAAGATCTGAGCCTAGTTCAGTTTGATGACGCGGAGAAGCTGGTGTCTGCATAGTGTCACATGCTCAGTGGAGGCCCCTGGAGATGCCTCTGTGTGACACTCACAGCAGCACAGCGCTTTCTGCTCCTGTGGTGGGTCAAGTCCCTGTTGGGGCTCAGCTGTCTACACATCCTCCCCCAAGATGCTCTCTGGCCCCAAGACCAAGGTAGAGAGAGTCACAGCATCTTCACAGAAACTTCACACAAACTACATACGTGACAGCCACGTTTTGGGATCATTGTCATGATGTGTCTGGCACATGCCACGCTCAGAAAACAGTCGAATGACTACGATTTAATAATTCTGGTTCTATAAAGTGTTCTATTATTGGATCAAAATGAATTGGGATTAAAGCCACATTTCACTTACATGAAATCCATATGTACTTTCTTTTCATCTGCCAGTCACCAGTTTGACAATTTCTTGAATAAAGGAAATGCTGGTCTTGAAAGTCAATCTGAAGAGCCCTCTTGAAGCCAGAGCTGGTGTTGTGTCCGCATACAGTCTTGTGGCTCTTCTTGTTTAGGTTCCAGGAAAGTTATTTCAGAACACGTGTTACATTTTTGTTGTTGAGTTTTTTGTCGTTTTTTGAGACAGGATCTTGCTCTTAGTTCAGGCTGGCCTTGAACTCACTGTGGACCTCAGGCTGACTTCAGTCTCAAAGCGATCCTCCTGCCTCAGCTTCCTGGCTGATTACAAGTGTGTGCAACCACACCGAGCATGTATTATTTTATAATAGTGTAATGGAGAATGAGAAATGCCAGAAATTCAGAGCATGATTCCATTTTTAAATCTAGATATTGAGTATTCTTGAGTGAGTGGCTTTATAATGCTGAAGGTACTTTGAACTTCATTCTTTTAAGTCAGGAACTGTATTACGTGATAGTTATCCTTTTAGACTTTGATTTTTTAAATGTAAGGAAAGTATCTATCAAAAGTACATGTTTTTAAACTGCTTAGGGAATGCGAGTTTTAAAATTCATGTTTAGGAATGTGTTATTGAGGAATGTTAAGTAGTAAAATTTTGTGTTGCGAGATTTTTGCATTTACATGAACTTTCACTCATTTTTCAGAATCTGTTCCTAGAGACAGAGAACCCAGTACAAAAATGAGAACATGTATGCATAAGCAGGAGGATACAGTGCGCATGCCTAGAGAAACTCTGAAAGCAAAAGTGGTACCTGAGAAAATTCCCCGCAGATGTGCTACTGTTGCTGCAAATAAAATAAAGATAATGAGTAACCTAAAACAGACGGTTTCAGGACCAGAAAATGTCTGGATTAGGAAGAGTAGCAGAAAACTGCCCCATCGAAATGCTTCTGCTGCGGCTAAGAAAAAATTACTGAATGTTTATAAAGAGGATGATGCAACCATAAATTCTGAGAGTGAAAAAGAGCTAGAAGATGTTAGTAGCAGAAGGCTTTTCCTAAGGCGGTTCAGATCCCGGAAGGAAAAAGCACAGTAGTGACTGAGAATGTAGAAATGGTCTGGAAGCAAGTGGGGCCTCCAGTGGAGTGGCAGTGCTTCTGTGCCTCGCCCTGCAGCGAACCCCTTGTTGGCCATTGCAGTGGTCAAGGCTTCCTCTCCCAGGGCGCGCACAGTACAGGGCCTTCTGAGGAGGTGGACTGGGAGCCTGTAGTCAGGTGGAAGGAAGAGCCAGGGCCTGTCCGATTGCTGTTCTCTTCTAGAAAGCACAGGCCTGCCTGGAAGAAATGTCGATTCACTAGAGGAAGAAAATGGGAAATGGACAGGAATATGCAGGAAAAACTTTAAGGACTAAAAAACACTGCAAAAGCTCAACCTGATGCTAATTTTAAGGTTCTCCATTATAATATAAAAACTTAGTCCACCATTGCAATACAGAAATCAAAGGGAAAAAATGGGGCACATTTCCTAAGAAAGTGCCAACGCACCTGTTTGACTTTGGGGTGGGACAAAACGTTTCGTCCCTATAACTCACATCCCCAAAGGTTGAAACCAAAAGGACCAGGGAATTTGATGCTGGGGATGTTCATTGTGCAATACAGTGTTGGAAATAAGTAGTTGCAAAAAGTCCATTAACGTCTTACTTTGTTTATAACATTGGAATTTATACTGAATGATCACTTGGTATGACTAATTCAGGGATTATATATTTTTCTATGAAAGTTATGAATGTGACTCGCTTCGTGTAGCAGCAAGAATAAAGCAGGCTTAGTTTTAGTCAGAAAGAAGTATAGCTTAAGATCAAATTGGTCATATTTTTAGATGATGTAGAGTCCTATCTTTTATGTTTCTCTACAGCACCTTAAAAGTTAGAACTTAAACACTGAATAAATTTATTATAATCTTAGCAAACTTTAAATGACAACATGTGTGGTCCATTCATTGTGGCCTTTGCTAGGAAGAGAAAATTTGGTCATGGTACAATAGAGAATTTATCTGGAGTGGAGTATAATTGAATAGGTGTTTGTTGACCATAAGGTCACCAGATTAAATGAATAGACCGCCAGTACTTTTTAATATAGTAAGATGCTACTGGAAAAATAAATTGTTAAAAGCAAGTTGTTTTCCATTTTAAAGATCTGTGAGTATGAATACATGATTTGCATGTGTAAATATAAAAAAGTGAAATGTAGAAGCCTAAAGGTTTCTATTTATTTTTCATAAAGACTAATGCATATTTTTTGGTTATACAGATAGACCAACTGTTTAGATTATTTGAAATACTTGTGGCTGCATGCTTGTTTATAAAAGCTTTTTTGTTTTTTAAAAAAAGTATAGGCCAGGATATCCTAAAATTACAGTGCGTGTCTACTTCTCATTTGTAGTGTACTTTAATCCGAAATACAGGGCTCCCTTATCTTGCTAGTACAGGTGAGAAAGGGAAGAAATCCTAATAAAGTGCTGTTAATTTTAGGTGCATGGAGTTTGATATTGGAGCTTTAATGAAATGCATCAATTCTCAGTCCCCAATTTTCATTTCATAGAAACTTCTTACTAAGTATAATATATCCTCCAGAAGCATTATAAAATATAAAATGAAAAGTCTGAAATGCAAAACGTTATGCAAAATTTTCTGACAGTTTGATGAATTTAAGCTTTTAATTTATAATTTAATTTTGCATTTACATATCAGTATCTGAGATTGTATGGACAGCCTTTCATATTGGAACCCCTTTTCTAGTTTTGTAGTTTGAACATATATTTGCCTTTTCAGTTTTGAAGCACTTGGGCTAATTTTTTTGTAATGGCATGAAATAAGCATTTGTTTAAAAACATTCTTGCAGAATTGTTCTCTATAAACTGTTGAAGAATTTAACACAGCCAAATGTATTACCACGATTCTATAATAATTTTAGATTTCCAGGAAAAGTTTCTTTATAATGTAATTGAGAAATCAAATTGATAACTGATCAAGTGACAAATTACTTAACAAAAGGACTAAAGATTATATCCAGATAGCTTTTTACTCTGTAACTCATTCTGTTAGAACAGTTAACCAGGAGTTCTCATGTTGTTAAATATCATACTGGTATCTTGTATATTCTTTCTTGCTAACGAATACCGTTTCCTGAGCTCTTACTTGCTAGCGCTTTGGTCTTAATGTGTTTATTCCTAAATGTGCGTTTTTTGGAAACAAGTGTAAATTTGCTAAATACCGATTATATGTAAATAACTTTGTTATTTTTCCACATCTTAAGACATTTCCAGATATTTTGAGTTTTTTTAATCTCAAGGCTCCCTGTGACTCCAGAGTAGTACTTCCTTTTATGACTACTGAAGAGAGCCGAAGATACGTTTTCATTGTAGCATTAGACAATTTGATTTTCAGTTAGATTACAGTAGAGTTGTCCCCTTTGCTAGCTTGCTTGTAACAGTCCTCTGTGAACTTTGTCTTCCAGTACATGGTAAAGAGAAATAATTCAAAATCATAGTCATATACTTTGAAAATCTGTTTAAAACAAAACCAATTTGTATTAGTTATAAATGGCCAGTTTTTAAAAATCTATTTTTGCATTCTCATAAAAATGTTTTTTAGGTCAGCTTGACAATCATCAGCTTTTGAAATGTGAGTTCCTGTATTCGAGTAAAAATTTCATTTTTTACAACACCAAGAAGCACTGTATTTCTTCCTACCCTTGGTCCTCCCGGACCTTTGAGGTGCCTGTGGCGGCCAGGTGTGGAGCAGGTGCTTAGCATAGCAAAACTCAGCCCTCCCGGAACAGCCACCGGGGACCTCCCAGCTCTGGCTCGCTTCCTGACCCTCTAGCCCGCGGTTCTCCAGTGTCTCGGTGTCCCGCGAGGATCAGGCTACAGAAGAGAAACCTGATGTTGCTGGGGACGTCGTAGGGGCGTGGCCATGTTTGGGGGTGGGACACGCGAAAGCGCCAGCGAGCTAACTGCGCAAAGGCGGGGCGGGGCCGTGGGCAGCGGCGCATGCGTCTTCCGCGGCTCGCGGTTGGCCCGGACTGGTCCCCTAGATGTCATGGCCGCCACGTTTTTTGGAGAGGTGGTGAAAGCACCGTGCCGAGCGGGCACGGAAGACGAGGACGAGGAGGAGGAGGAGAGAACGAGGGATACGCCGGAAGATCGAGAGGTGCGGCGGCAGCTGGCGCGGAAGAGGTGCGGTGGGCGGCGCGGCGCGAGGCCGGGCGGGCACCTCTGTCAGGCAACCTAGTGACCTGTCCACCCCGAGTTCCCAGAGCTGCGGAGCCACGGTTGTGCTCCGCGTTTGTCGTGGGTCGGCTCCGTGGACTCTCTGGACCCTATCTTGCGCTCCTCCTGCCCCAGCCTCCTACAGTGGTGGGATTACAGCCACGCTGATTCCCTTCAAAATGCTTTTTATTCTCCACCCCTTCTGCCAGGTAACACTGTTTTCAGTATAGGGGGAAACTGTCCTTTGACACCGGACTCCCACACGGTCATGAGAATTCAAGTTGTGAAAACTTTCTCCTTGGTAATAGCCGTTTACCTCGACATTTTCAGAATGTATTTTAAATTTAGGCATTTTCTTACCTATGCCACTAGCAGTGATTTTTTCAATAACACTTGTGTCCACCAGACACCTAGTTTTCTCAAACACGAGACTTTCCAGTGATTTGCGTGAACTACAGTTCTCAAAAGGCCCGTACCTTACACGTCGAGGGTTTATTTCATGGAAAGCAGTTCACAGTGCTCCTTCGTGTGTGTGAACCACTGAGCTACATCCTTAGCACTTAAATTTTTTTAAATTTTCATTTTGATACCATAGCTTAAGTTGCTAAGTTTTCCAGTCTGGGCTGGACCTGGCCACCTCCCTGCCTCAACCTTCCAGAGTGCTGGGATTACCGCGGGGCTCCTCCTCCTCTCTTCCTCTTGCGGGCTTTGGCTTTGTCTAATTGTCACCTCCCAAAGTATTTAATAGCAAGTGTCCATCAGCTGCGTTTCCCTACGTGGATGTCTGCGCTGGAGCCCCGGGCAGATTTACATTCAATATTCTGTGTGCAGGAAAGCTTGGAGGTACCGCTCTCAGTGTCTTATTGCACGCAATCCAGTGGCCTCATTGACCAGTGGGTCAGGCGGGTAGCCTGAAATTTATTTGCAGCAGTTTCTTCTGTTGATTTTCATTAGCTAAATCTCTTACTTCTCTAGGATTGTAATTAAAAGCTTTATAAAGTTAAATCGTATGATTTCCTTGTTAGGAAAGGCACAATATTACACAGGTGGTGCCCTTTCTCCGTAATATAGAAATTGTAATTAAGTTGTTCCAAGTTCATCTTGTTTCTTGTGTTAGGGAGGTGCGGCTTCTTCGAAGACAAACAAAGACATCTCTGGAAGTTTCTCTTTTGGAAAAATATTCCTGCTCCAAGTTTATAATTGCTATAGGAAATAATGCAGTAGGTAAGTGAAAATGCAGAGGATGAGACATTTGTTGAAAAAAAAAAATAATAAAGTAACTTGTTTCTTCTCATACAAGATCTCAATGTTGGTTAAAGTCATGGTAGACCATTTTTCTTTCTGAGTAAATATATTGCCTATTCATGGATACCATCTTTTTAATAAACCTAAAAAAAATAAGATTAAAGGAAACATTCTTGGTGTGAGGAACATGGTACTCAAGGAACAGTTACTAGGGTGTTGAGGTATCTAGTTTTTCTTTTTTTTGAGACAGGGTCTCACTTTGTGGTTCAGGCTGGCCCTGAGCTCATCCTCCAACTCATATCACAGCAATCCTCCTGCCTCTGCCTCCTGAATGTTGGGATTACAGGCGTGAGCCACCACGCCTGGCACTGTAGTATGTGGTACTGGTTGCTGCTGGGGTGAGTCTCCACGCCCAGTATTGTTATGTGGTTACCAAGGATCGAACCTGGGTCCTTGGGCTTGCAAGACAGGCGTCGGAACCACTGAGCTAACTCCCTGGTCTGAGGTATCTAGTTTTGAATGCCTGAAAGTTAATAAATCCCTTGGAGAAAAAACTGAGAATTCTGCAAATAATAGTCGCTGTATTTTTGCCTGTCTTCGTTCACTTGGTGAAATGCTGTTCACTTGGTGGAACAATGTAGGGTTTAGCTAAGACCATGTCTGCTTGCTTTATAATTTTAGGGTGCTCAGGAGAGCCTTGGGGAACTATGGTTATAAGATAATGGCTTAGCCTCGCAGAATTTGGGAAGCACAAGTGTGATTAACTGTTGACCCGTTTGTGTAATGTTCTTCCGGCCTGATGTGTTTCAGAAGACTGCTGTCAGGCTATGAGTGTGGGAAAGCCTGTCCACAAGTCTTCACTTAGCTTTCCTGTGGAGCAATAACTTCCGGTGGTCTTGCATGGCTTTCCAGCCCTGGTATTCTTGGCTACCTTGAGCTTGCTCTTTTTTGATTTGTAGAGCCAAACATTAAGTTCCACGAATGACTTCTTTCCACAGCATTTCTGTCATCCTTTGTTATGAATTCAGGAGTCTGGGAAGAAGTTGGTTGTGCTAAACTCTGGAATGAATGGTGTCGTACAACAGACACTGTGCACGTGTCCCCTGCAGAGGCTTACTGCGTGTTTTACCGTCTCAAATCAAACCCTTCGGTATGTAGCACTTGACCTGTCTGTCTAAAAGGCATTCATCGCAGTGTCATTTATAGCATGTTTGCTGGTAGTGGACCTCAGGTCTCAGCCGCCAGGTCTCAGTTACTTTCCCAGTGGCTGTTTGGATATTAACTGTAGAAATGGCTCAGCTCTGAAATTATAAAGCGGTCAGGTCATAGAATCAGGGAAGTGTCATTACGTGTCTGTGTTGGCCAGCTTTTGGTCACCACAGTCTGCTTACAAGAGCGAAGGCTCGCCATGGCTCATAGTTTCGAGGTCCCTGATGGGGTAGACCACTGTGTGGGGAGTAGGGTGGGCATCGGGCACAGCAGAGCCATTCACTCCTTGGCTAGGAAGTGAAAGGAAGAGAGCGACCTGAGTTCCACTGTCCCCTCCTAGGGCACACCACCAGCGACCTTGTCTTCCACCAAATGGCTTCATCTCCAAATGTGCTGGGTGGGAAGAGACTTGGGGAGGTGCTGTGAGCTCTACGCAGCGTGCAGGCCTTTGGTAGCTTGCACCTTGGTACACATGGGAGGAGGTGGGGGCCGCGTGGGTGTGTCAGTTTTGACTTGCCCAGAAACTTTTGAAATTTGGCTCTTTTAGGTTTTCCTTTGTCAGTGCAGCTGTTACGTCGCTGAAGATCAGCAGTACCAGTGGCTGGAAAAGGTAAAAAGTGAACACCTGTGACTGGCAGACTGCATGAGTTGCCAGTTCCAAAGGGCTCAGTGTCTCACTTAAACCTGGGTGTGGATACTCTGAGGTAATGAAAACCGCACTGAGATGGTCACATCTAATCAGCACAGCTGCCATCAGGAATGCAAATAAAAAGGAAGTGTTAGGGTGCAAGGAAAGAGAGCCTGGAGACTCCTCAGTGGCCGCCACGCGTGCTCATCGGCCTGTGCACACTGGGCTGAGGGATGAGCCTCGTGCCACGTGCCAAAAAGGAGGGAGAGTGGGTAGAACTGGAGACCAGCACATTAGGCAAAGTAAGCCAGACTTAGATGAGAAGCACTTGTATCTCATGTGTAGAATCCAGGAGCAGGGGAAAGAGGGAGACTATTAGATAAGAAAACAGTTGGGTGGAAGTGTGGACTTCTTCAGTATGCTGTAGGACTGGAAATGTTACAAACCCAATATTCGTCATGTTTATTATGTACTAACAGGCAGGAAAGGAATTTGGGTGTTCTTTACAATATTGTGGGAATTTGGTATAGAATATACAAAACAAAAGAGGTCATTTACCATGACCCACCTAACAGGTGTATTCTGTGTTGTACTAAGGCTTCTAGGTCATAGAAGTAAAATAGGTGTAGTGGTGCATTCCTATAATTCTAATATTTGGAAGGCTGAGGCAAGAAGATCTCTGCAAGTTTGTAATCAGCCAGCCTGGGATACACAGACCTTGTCTCAAAAACCAAAACAAAAACCCAAAACTGTAAATAAACAGTTCATTTCTTTCCGTCTGCCTTATTATTATTTTGTATGAAAGCTAAGCCATAGGATCTATAATCACAGCAAAGGGTGAAGAACTGCATTGATGGCCAAGGACAGGCTAGGAAGGCAGAAGCCGGTGTTGGAGGAGCAGCGCTTGTCCCTCAGCCGCTGCTCCCTCCAAACTCCAGGGCGCAGCATGTGCTTCCCTTAGCCTCCAATGGAGTCTGCGTCTGTGGGGATTGTGCACAGTGTGTGGCCAGTAAAATCCCCCCAGGTGAAGGCCTGAACTCAGGTAGGGATTTGAGAGGAAAACTGTGATTTTGGTAGTCGGATACCTTCCCTCAGCTGGTTGGGACAGAAGTGTTTGAGATTCAGCACCGTCTGCACATAATGCAGACCAGGTCTGCAACCAGACTCAGCTGTGTTTCACATGCACCTTGTGTACATAGCCTCTTGGTTATAAATAAAATGTTCACGCAGTACTTTCAGTAATTCTGTGCATAATACAAAGTTTATGATGTGAATTTTTCCATCTGTGTTATGTGGGTGCTTGAAAATTTCCCATTTTGGAACATTCTGAAGTTTAGAGTTTTTGATTAGGAATGCAGTATATCTCTCTATCTATATCTATATCTGAATATATACATGTATATATACATAGATCTGTACATGTATATATACATAGATATTGTATAGATCTATGTATATATACACATATACATATGTGTGTGTGTGTATGTGTGTGTGCAATTTTTTTTCCCCTAAAATTTTATTTTTATAGTGTAGGAATTGAACCTGGGACCTCAGGCATGCTAGGGAGTGCTGCACCATTGAGCAGTGTTATTTATTTTAATGGATGCAGAATCATGTCTCTCTGGGGCAGCGTGCTGTTGAGGGTCTGCTCAGTGTGGGAATTGTGCTCACGTGCCTCATCCCCGCACTGACCAGGCTGCCAGCCGCCTGTGTCTGTGTAGAGATGGGGCCCCGAGGCCTTATGTGTTCTTCCCCGCACCTCTGCCTCAGCCTCTGGGGTATCTTAGCACGAACACGAACACTAAATGAATTGAAAGTAAGACAGTTAGTAAAGACCTGTTTTAAGCCAGTCTGCACACTTCGAAATATTTGCTAAAAGTTAATGAATACATTTCACTAAAGAGTTGTTTCAGCAGATCCGTGGACCCTCTCATGTTACTTTAGATTCAGTGTATATGTGGGTATTTTCCCAGGAAAGAGGGTCAGGTCTGGAAAGGATAAGAAATCACTTGTTTTAGTTTCTGTTTTTAACTTGTGTAGGTTGATACATCAGTGCTTTTGTTTCTGTACTGTGGCACAGATGAACACATTTTAGATTTGAAAAAATACAAAATTGTGCATTTCTAACACAATGTATTTCACTTAGCAGTTTTCCCCCTTGAGGCTGTTCTTTGGGTCCTACTGTTTGGTCCCATCATGCAAATAATCCTGATAATTATCCAGGTGAATGGTACAGCACTATTACAGGGAGGAAAATAAATTAGCCTGTGAGTAATGCTGTTTTCCTTACAGTGGAGGTACCTGGTAACCGACTTAGTGTTAATTTTTCTGTTTATTCACAAATCTGTGATGAAAAAATTAAGGCATGGAAATAATTTATGACACTTAATATAAAAATCTTGAATTCTCAGGGGCCGGGGAGTTAGCTCAGTGGTTCCAGCGCCTGTCTTGCAAGCACAAGGACCCGGGTTCGATTCCCCGGTAACCACATAACAATACTGGGTGTGACACCCAGCAGCAACCAGTACCACATACCACAGTGCCGGGCGTGGTGGCTTCCACCTGTAATCCCAGCACTCGGGAGGCAGAGGCAGGAGGATTGTGTTGTGAGTTTGAGGCTGAGCTCAGGGCCAGCCTGAACCACAAAGCGAGACCCTGTCTCAAAAAAAAAAAAAAAAAAAAAAAATCTTGAATTCTGTTATTATTGAAATAGCTATCCTAATCTTCATACAATATTTTGAAACAATTTCAGTAACTTAAATTTTTTCCTTTAAATAATAATAGCTGTCAGGCTGGGGATTTAGCTCTGTGGTTCCAGCGCCTTCCCTTTCAAGCCCAAGGTCCTGGGTTCATTCCTGGTAACCACATACCACAATGCCAGGCGTGGAGACTCATATCCTCCAGCAATCAGTATCAGGACCTCAGTGCCATGCATGCTGGCTCACGCCTGTAATCCCAGCACTCAGGAGACAGAGGCAGGAGGATTACTGTGAGTTTGAGGCTGGTCTTGGCTACATACAGAGCTCAGGACCAGCCTGGACTACAAAGCGAGACCCTGTCTCAAAAAAAATTAGCTGTTTTCTTTGTGTAAATCAGTGTAGATTTTATTAAAAGGTAGAGGAAGCCTTGGCTGTCTACCATTCCTCAAGCTGAAGTGAGGACCCTGCGGGCAGAGCATCTGGACCCTGCGTGTGGTTATAACTCAAAGTGCATTTAGGCGGGAGCCTCCTTCAGATGCCTGTGGTGGCGGGCAAAGGAGTGAATGTCGCTGTGCTAGTGACTTATCTCCTGAGGCTGGCAGCCCCTGGCTGAGCTGATTCACAAGTTCCTTTGTTGCATATGGTGGCACTACTCTTTTTTGAGACAGAATCTCACTGTGTAGCCCAGGCTGGCCAGAACTCGAGATCTAAGACCCTCCCATTTCAGTCTCCTGAGTGCTAGGATTATAGGTGGCAACAAGCACCAGGCCTTGTTTTCTTGTGTGTTTTTTGATTTGAAACCAATTTTGTGTTAGGTTTTCGGCTCTTGTCCAAAGAAGAACATGCAGGTAACTGTTCTCACGTGTCGCCACGTCACTGACTATAAAACCTCTGCATCGACTGGCAGCCTGCCTTCTCCTTTCCTAAAAGCCCTGAAAACACAGAGCTTCAAGGACCCTGCGTGTTGCTCCCTGCTGGAACAGCCAAACATTGTGCATGACCTTCCTGCGGCAGGTAGGCAGGGCAGGGGCCTGCGGTGGTCACGTTCATCACGCATAGAGCCCTCCTTCAGGCATTTTGTCAGTGACAGCTGTTGACACCAGGTCACTGCTGGCCTGCGGTGGTTGCAGTACGAGTGCTGGACATCTGGTTCGAGTTTTTAGATGTTGTGGAAGCAGTTACTTGCCTCGAGCAGCTCAGATGCCATGGGTGCCACATTCCCCATGGCCCTGTTCTCCGTCGCCCTGGTGGCCAGAAATGGCCAGGCTGGGGTGGCCAAGAGCTAGGGAGCAGCTTCCCTACCACATGGGAAGCTTGAAGAGCGAAGCCTTCCCCTGCTTTTGTGTTTGTGGTTTTAATGTTTTATTACTATCAGTAATTATATCTTGCCATCATGTCAGAAATAGATTGCCTTTGTTTTTCAGTACTATGTACTTCATATTATAGTTATATGTAGTGTAGGTAACTGTCATGTGTCACACAGATTATATTAAAGTAAAAAGACTTTGTAGACTCAAGTGACATACAGTATGCTCTACATATTTACATGTACTGTAATTTGCTTATGACAGTCAATGAACTTTTTATCTCACAGCTGCCTAAAATTGTCTCAGCAGTATGTTCTGGAAATACCAAAAGATTATTTGCAGAAAGATTATTAGGAAAATAAGTCAGTTTTGAAAGAATTGGTTCAACACGGCGCATCAGAGGCCACAGACATGATGATGTCAAGTGTTTGTTCCTTAGAGCTGTTTACCTTTAGAATAATGTCACAGAAAGACTGAGCGGCGTCTTCCGTGTGTCCTAGTGCTGAGTTACTGTCAGGTGTGGCAGATCCCCGCCATCCTTTACCTGTGCTACACGGACGTGATGAAGTTGGACCTCCTCACGGCGGAAGCCTTCAAACCCGTGCTTTCTTCCAGAAGCCTTAAAGGGCTGGCCAAGGTGAGGTGTGGCTTGTGGTGGGCTCTGCTGCCAGGGCCCGGGGGCCACACAGCGTGGGCGCGGCACGGCCTGAGCCTCCGTGGACTTACGTGACCCGATGCCTGTTTCATGGTCCTGCATGTCTGTAGAATGCAGTTGTGCGTGTCTCTGGACAGATGGGTTTACCACTCCAGAAATTTCTACAACTCATTAATTCAGAAGGTTGTGATGTTTGAGAAGGCATTTTTTAAGTGTGATGTGTGTCAGTTTATTTTGACATAGATTCACTTAATTTTGCCATAATTTTTTTTTTTTTTTTGTAGCAGGGATCGAACTTGTGACCTTGCACTGGGCTAAATCTCTGGCCCTGGATTCACCTAATTCTGAGGGAATTTGATCTTTGTGTGAAGATCAGAGAATTAGAGAATGACAGAATGAACTGCTGCGCTGCCTCGATTTGTGGGCTCTTTCCTTTGAAAACCACTTTATCAGAACACACACACACGCACACGTGCACGCACACAGGCACACGTGTGTACGTGCATGAATCCACATGTTGCCTGTGATTTCAGGAGGTGTAGAGGCTCCCTGCTTTCCCTCTGAGGTCCTGTCATTTAAGAAGTACTTTAAGGTAAATTAGAGACATTTACAGCTAAGTAGATGCACATTGAGGTCATACTCTGAAGTGAAATAAATAGGACACACGTATAAATACTGTATCATTTCTCTGGAGTGAGAAACTGAAAGTATAAATGAGGTCCCGAATGTATGATAGGTGTTGTGAAACAGGTTGGAAATTTTCAAAGGGGAAGGAGAATGGCCAGGGCAGGAAAGAACAAAGAAGGGAAAGAAAAATTCGAAGGTAAAAAGAACAAATGGAGTAAAGCTTATGTATAAAGGGGGTGGAGAGGCTCAAGGAAGGGCAGGGGAATGGGAAAAATAAGATGTATCACATGCAGGTACAAATTATCAGAGATGAATGGGATCATAATGTATACTTAAAATGTACTGATAAACTCAAATTTTTTCAAAAGAAAAAAGGAATAGGGACTGGGAGTGTTCTCAGGGAGCTTCCAAATAAGTGAAGTTTCTAGATATTTTACAAGATCTACAGACTTGTTTTGTGGAGGAAGTTTGATGATAGGTGAACAGAAGGTTAAATCTTATTCTCAAAATGAAGCAACACATTGGTGTGGCCAGGGACTGGGAGTGCTTGCCTACCACAGACACACACATGCACATGCTCTCTGTCCCCCTCGGCCTGTCTCTTCCTGGAACAGACAAGGAGGCTTTGTTTGTGGCCCTGTTGACTGCATGCCTGGCGTGTGCAGAGAGCCCCCTCAGCAGCCCTTCGAGGGAACCTGCTGCGTATACTTCCGGCAGGCCTCTCGCCACAGCCCAGGCTGCTGCTGTTGGACAGGTTGAGTTGCACACTCGCATGTGCTTGTACTTCAGGTTGGTGCGGTGCAGTGACTGCGCCGGTGTCTCGGGGTCTGTGCTGACTCGCAGGAGAGGTAGCTATGGGAACTACAGTCCTCTCCACTGGAGTCAGCACGCTCCGCTCTCCGTGCATACGAAGGCAGAGTTAAACAACCCCGGAAACATTTTCATCTCTTGCTCTGGGGAGAGGGAGGTGGCTGCCCTGAGGAGCGCTGGGTTCTGGTGACCAGACCCAGCCTGAGGGGTGCTGGGCTTCTGTTGCTGTCCAGCGGTGTGCAGTCCACGGTTGGGACAGACATCGGTTACCCTGAGTCCTGTGCTCTTTCTGTGTGGTTGCCACCGCCATGGGGGCTCACAACTGGGCTGCTCCACACTGGGGTCCGTGTGGCCTGAGACTGAGGCCCCACACAGGCGCCTGCACGGCCAGCTTCCCAGGGTGATGAAGTGGAGGCGCAGGGCCACTCTGTGCCGTGTGGCCCCCTCTGACCTGTCTTGACAGCCTCTCCTCTCCTTCCAGAACATTTCCCAGAGCACAGAGATGCTGAAGAAGCTGACGACAACAAACGAGGTTCAGAGCAACATTTACACGTGAGACTGAGGGTTGGCCTCGTGTCTGTCAGCAACCATTCCATGCACTGCTTTGTAGGTTCCTGTGGGGGGCTGTATTATGGAGGTAATAAAACAATAAACTTTTAAAAATTAACTGTTGCTACTGCATTGTGGTTGATACTGCTCACAACTGAAACATGATAGACATTTATCCACTAGGTGGAAGTATTGTTTTATTTGAAATATACAAGTTAATATAGTTAAATTTATGAAAAGCTGCAGCCATCAACAGGTTGCATTAATATGGCAGAGTAGAGTTCGGTGTGAAAATGCTATCTGTTCTCAGGAAGCTACCAAATAGGTGAAGTTTCTAATTTTACAAGATCTACAGTCTTGTTTTGTAGAGGAAGTTTGATGATAGGTTAACAAAAGGTTAAATCTTATTCTCAAAATGCAGCAAGACATTGGTGTAGCCAGGCATGGTGGTGCATACCTACACTCCAAATATTCCTGAGGCTAAGGCTGGAAGAATTAAAACTGGTGCTGTACCTGGGCTACAGCTTAGCCCTTTTAAACTGGTGAGCACAGTGAGTGCCGTTTGTTTTTCGAGTTACTACAGCAAACTCTGACCTGGGCCAGGGGTTGGGGACTCCCTGAGTTAGGCTCCGGAGGCCTGGATGTGGGAGTGGTTCCCGAAGTGGGGCCTGTCCCTGCCCGGCTGAGCGCTCCGCTCCGCCCACAGGTCAGAGCTGAGTTAGCTTGTGGCCCCAGGTGGTGCTGGCTGGGAAGGACGCGGAGGAAAATGCCCACACGTGACTGCAAGGGCTTGCAGTTAGAGAGAACTGGGGTTTCCCTTGGTGTCCCCACCTTACTGGGGAGGTGAACACCCCGACCTCCCGAGCTGGGCACAGCAGGTTTAATTCAGGGAGGCAACAGTGTCCGAGGTTTAGGGGAGACGCAGGCTGCATGTGTGGGGCTCTCCAGGTGGGCCCTACCCCACAGCCCGGGTTGGGTCCCAGGTAAACAGCGTGCAGGGGTGGCGGTGGGGGGTTGAAAATCAAATCCCTGCATTTTAAGTGAGACACCTCTTTATACTTAGTATGAGTGTTATATTTGGATTTAATTCTGCCGTCTAGTTTTGTGCTGTCGATAGTCTTACTTTTGGGTCTTTTCTGAGAATCTACTGAGTTTTCCTCTTGTCACTCTGTGTTTCCCTAACTCACTGGTTTGTAAGCTGCAGCACCAGTTTTAGTTTTTCTAATGGTTGCTTTACAAACTAAAACATACCAGCTTACTCCGAGCTGCTGCCAGGACCTCATTTCCAGATTCCCAGACATGACCCCTCAGCGGCGTGGCCTCCTCAGAAGCCAGCAGCCTGTGCTCTGCGCCGGAAGAGGACAGTACGGAGGGAAGCCAGACGGCACAGCCAGAGCCCACGAAACACGCGCCGAGTCTGCTGCCCCATCAGGGCAGTTCGTGTCTCCTCAGAACAGTTACAGCGGTGGCACTGAAGCTCACGGATCGGGCGTCAGCACAGGCGTGCCCTCTGGGCGCAGGGAGGCTGAAGCAGATCGCATCCTGGTTTCCAAAGCCTGCCATTCGCAGGAACCCCACAGAAGCGCCTGACGGGGGAGGGGGGTGAGAGGGGGGTGGCGGGAGGGCGCTGGAGCTGAGCCTGTGGTCGCGCCCACTGGGCAGGGACTCCGGGCACCTCTGCCTCTCTAGAAGTCCATTCCAGAGAAAGTGAGAACCGCAAGCTTTCTGCTCCAGTGTACCTTGTAAATAGGTTTTTCAGCAGCAGAAACATTGCAAGGCTGAGGACTGGCCTCATATTGTAATTTGATGCTTATTTTGCGGTTGGTATTTGTTTATGGTATTCTCGACATACAGAAGCTTTCCCTTTTGTGGGAAGTCAGACTTACCAACATTTTCCTTTATAGACTCTCAGTTTTGCTATGATTTATGGCCCTGCATGAAAGATCTTCCCTTCTAAGATTGTATGAAATTCCACCCATGTTGTCTCCTGAGATAACTCATTTTATCATGGCTGAGCATCTCATTTTTTAGAACATTTTTTTTCACGACAGGAGTAATTTGTTTATAGAAACTCTTTTGCTGCTGACTTATGTGAAAGCTATTTGTCCCCAGTTTTGCTAATCAGTGAGTTTTTAGAGAAGTGAGATTTCATTAAATTATTTTGAGCAGACCCAAATCAGTTGGCCCTGGAGATGCTGGAAAAATCAGATACTGACTTTCCATTGTGTCCTTTCTGCTGCTGCTTGGAGTTTTAATTTGCACAGGTCTTTGTTTGTTGTTTTTGACACAAGTTCTTACTAAGTTACTAAATTGCTTAAGTTGGACTGGAGCTTAAGATCCTCCTGCCTCAGCCTCAGAGAGTGCTAGGATACCACGCATGCACTATCTTCTGGCTATAGTTAGTTTTTAATGTCAAGCAAGCCTTTCACTGGGTGTCATCTTATGTGTGTCCCTAAATCACAGTGAAAGGGGAGACCTGAATTTGTAAAACCTTCCACGCAAGTAACGCTCCAGCTTGCTTCTTGGACGGCTCCGAGGCAGCCAACACCCTCCACATCCCGCCCCTTTCACTGTAAACTTTGTTATGTTCCCTGCAGAGCTGCTTGTGCTCTACAGCTTTTGTAACAGTTGAGGCTGGAACCTCAGAAGACTCGGCTGGTTTGAGCTTAGAAGAATCCTGGTCATTACAAAGGATTGATATACTCGCCTCTGTTAAGAGGTGGAAATCTGCATTGTCCTAACCAATGGGGCTTGTAGTCTGTACGCTGTACTAGCCAATGAGACGCTATGCAATGCAGGCCATAGGACAGGCTATGCAATGAGACTTTGTAACCAATGAAGTGAGACTAAAATGTAACTCCACCCTAATTTCAAGAACATTCTGTAACTAGGGTATAAAAACCTTTAGAACGCGGGGTGTG